>KQ962687.1:47704-81396 GCA_001563735.1 Leucoagaricus sp. SymC.cos
CGCTCAACTCACTGAACTTCCCTCACAATAATGTCGAATTTGTTTGGCTCCTCTTTCTCTGTCGCCGGAATGTCGTCCTCAACCAGCACGCATACACCAAATCTCAATTCCTGGGGAAGTGCGAGCAGTAGTGGGCAACTCGGGTCGTCATTCAGCGATAGTTTGTCACAGTCGCGTAGTCATTACCAACCTGGCTATCTAATGGTTCGTTTCCTCATCATTCTCGACCGCTGATACTGAGGCTGCATCTATTTAGTCGACTTCACAGGATACTGTATGGGCCGTTCTTCTAATGCTGCCGAGTGATGTCTGACCTATGCGATTAGAATACACCGCAGAGCAGTCAGCGGGTCGACGACATTCCTATCGTGCAAACCAAAGCCAAGTTGAACAATGTACTCACGAGGGGATCGGCTTCCGAGTTTGGCATGGAATCAATGTTTCAGAGTACACGGTATGTTCTCTTCCGTCTTGTTTTCGGCTCGGCTTTACTGATACGCCACAAAGACAACGTCAGACGTTTACAGACGAGGACGCCCCACCCCGAAGCTCAGTTCATGACATACCAAATGAAATTTACGCTGATTCATCGCCTCATGGCTTGCCAACAAAAGTCAGTTGCCGGAAATGTTGATATTCTGGTCATAAACTCATGCGAAAAAAAGCAGCATTCGACTCTTGAAACATCAAATTTCGGGCGCCGCCATGCACGCGCACCTTCCGCAGCTCAACCCTCTCAGCCAACATATGTTATCGTTTTCGGCTACCCTCCGGAAAAATATCCTTCTATAGTGGAATATTTCAGATCACTCGGCAACTCGACAGAGCCAGAGCCCAATACAGAGGTTGTGAATTGTTTCCGGATAGGCTATCATGATCCTGCAGATGCCATGCGGGCAGTCAGGAGAAACGGAGAAGTTTTTGCCGGAAGTTGGATGATTGGGGCCAAATGGGCAGTGAGTGATCCTTACTTTCTTTTACTTTGACTTGCACTCATTAAAGCATGTGGCGTAAAGGAGCCGGCCCAGGCTGAGGCACTTCTTGGGCAATCGCTCCTTCGGGCAAGCATCTCTGGGTTACCAATCGAGAATACTTCGTCCGGTGGGGCAATGGCTGTTGATGAACCGACACAATCGTCTTTTTCCTCACCAACCTCAAGCGTTGGAACGCCCATTAGGCTCGCACCATCAACCTCTGCTTTCAGGAAGGCTGGAGCTCCTTCTAAGCCCACTACCCCGCATTCCGCCAAACCAGCTGGATCTTCGACACCAACCACCGCAACCCCTAGTAAAGGTGTCCTTGGCCAGGTCTCCGACTTGATTTTTGGATGGTGAAGGGTCATAACCATTACGCCCTATGCTTCCTCGAAGCTTTTCGTGGCACTACCTCGTTGACTTATATGGTACTTGATTCGAGTCATCTTATTCGCGCGGTCGGCTCGGAAATCCCGTTGGGATGAAGTCGTGAGCAGGACACGGTTTCTCTTCCCGTTTTCATGTTTCTTGATTTTTGTGGTTACCCCGGAACTAGATGCTCATGTATGCTGGCACGAGTGTAATATCGAGGACGCAATTAACCCACGGTTTTACCGGTTTACTCGGCATCACTCGTTCGGGAACACCTAAATCCATCTACAGACATCGAAGAACAAGAAATATCGTCCACAAGATGTTAGTACTGAATGCTTGAAATAACATGGAACCTGGTTGGTCGCCCACTCCCCCTTGGAAATTGGAGTCGCGCGTCAAAGAGCCGAACGGGATCAAGATCCAAGATTAGATTTTCATTTCCTGGTGGCTTGTCGCTACGCTAAACCATATAGATATCTTGAAGAGATATCAGGCATCGTACTCGAGAGCGATAACATGATCAATTTGATGATTTGATGATCGTCAGTTAGGGACTGGCTTAGAGGGATATTTAGCCTTTATCCAACTGAAAGGCGTTCTCCCATTGATTTCCAAGTGAACGGTCTCTCGCTCACTCGTGCGTTTTCACAGGAATAACGCGAACGTTTCGATTGGGCATCTTTGGACACATGAAACCATCATGACGCCGCTTTGATCTGCAAAACATGCTCAAAATCTTTTTAATTTTAGTTTTATGAAGAATAGTGACACTGGTTGGGTCCTCGTGAACCACTTCCACCTGTCACCCGATTCTTTCGGGCCTGGTCGTGGTGGGACATGACCAAGTAGAGGAAGGTGCGGGTGGAAACGTCAGACATGCTTTCTGTGTCTGCTTGAAGGAAGCGATAAGAAGTAGGCCATGCAGGTTAATACCGCTTTCGTATACTTGGATACCGACAGCAATAGTTTTGGGGTATGGACCCTAATGTGGGGTTTGCAGAGTTGAGCGTTGTGCCGAGTCACCGGTTCTGGTATCAATCATCGACTCAGGATCATACCTGACGATCATTTGTTTGCTTGTGATTCATGAGAGAACTCTGGGTCATATATTTTGATGCAGACTTGGAGATTCCGGAGGATGAACTTGCCGAGTGAAGGCGTTGAACTTCCGATGGCCTCTATACCCTCTATAATTGACCACTTGTCGATATCATCATTCTACTGATCAACATTTCTAACAAGACGAAATCTGGATTTGGGGAAAAGGACCGCCACTTTGCTCAAGAAGACCGAAATTCATACCTTGCGTATATGTACTATGATAGCCGAAACACGCCATGAAGAATCAGCCTAGACATTCACGTTTTCTGAATTGTTCTCCGACCAAGAAATACGATGATACCCACATCCATGACACCAAATTTCCAGATTCTTGACGTTCGGTCCCTCATAGTCATATCAGTGAAAACTCTTCCTGAGGAGTTGGGGCAGCTAAAGAGAAATTCGCTCACGACCCGCAGCACAGGGAAGTACTTTCTCGTTTGATTTTCCAGAAACACGATTTTGGGACGCAGGCTAGCTGTTGCACAAAAACTTAACAAAGAGCAGAGGCATTCAGGGTCGCTGATGCACATCCACCACTGAGCCTAAGGCCTGATCAGACGGCCACGAGGAACGATCAAGTAGACTATTCGTCCGTCACGACCTAACCATATTCGCTGCGTTGGGCAGTCGCAAAGGACTGATTGGACTTTGTCGGTATTGAACATGGACGCGGCATTCGGCGTGACACAGGCGGTGCTAGTAACCATGGAAGAGAGAGTTATGAAATTCTGTTGGGCGCGGCACCCTGACCTAGCTCTATTCATCCTCGGCCACCCAGCGCAGTATGCCCTCTTTTGTGCGGTGAGGCTGAAAAGAACCCTGGCTGAATCACTTTTGACTTTGAGTGTAGTTTTCGACCTTTTTGATTGTCTCTGATCATGTTTTGGATCAGGATGGGTCCAGATTAGCAAGGGATTCCTCTTCCAGCCGTGTGCATCTTTACTAATGGCTTGTAGAGATGAGGACGAGATGTGTTCATGATCAATCACCAGACTCACAAGATTCCTACATCATCATCGAGGAGCGACCGAATCGTGGGACAAAACTACTGCGCCCTTATCCGAGAGAGATTGGATCTGGAATGTCAAGGATTCCTGGTTGGATGTTCTTACTACCACCAACAATCCAAGCCCGGTCCAACCGTGTAATCTGGCTAGTGCGAGGGTGCATAAAGCATGACGAATGCTCAGGTACTCGGGCCCATAACTGTCCTCATCCTTTCGCTTACTGGCGGCTTTACTCAATCCATTAACAACAACGCAATATGGGCAACTCTAGACGTGCGACGACGCCTCGACTACGAGTGGGCATATGGTAGGCCTTATGTGAACTGCGATGCAAAATGCGCTTGACACTTACTTACTGCTGATTTAGTGGTGGTGGCATCGCTGGTCTTGTCCTTGCAGGTGATAGTCCAGGCGTTCTCGCAAGTATTTCCTTCTACTAAAACACCGTCCATAGTTGCATTATCAAAGTATCCGGACATCGAGGTCACTGTATACGAAGCTGCATCCAAGTTAACAGAAGTTGGTGCTGGCGTTGGTATCTTCCCTAGTACGACACTTTTGCCCCCCCCCCTACATCCTAAAACGACCAATTGTTGCTACGGCAGGACCATGGGAAATCATTCGGAAGCTTGATCTCGAAGAAGACCTTTTGAAGGCAACTGAAATAAAACGTCAGGAAGGGCCGGGTGAGTTTCGTCATGCTGAACAATTAGTTTGTCTTTGACACTCCTCATTCCAGTACGTACCTTTGTCTACCGTAAGAGTGATTCGCCGGAGGGAATGGAATTCTATACCCTTGTTACGCAAGGTGTGTACGATTCGTGCTCTACTGTGGCTCCGTTGTTCGTTGTTGTTAATGGAATCTCGCGCGTCATCAGGGACTTTAATGGTGTTTCACCGCTCGGACTTCCAGCAAGTACTCCTAAGGCATCTTGCTTCTTCATGCAGGACCTACTGCGGGAAGCGACTTCGTACATACACTCAGCGGCCTTTAGAACCCATTAAACTCTATTTCGAGGATGGATCAACCGCAACTTGCGATGTCCTCGTTGGTGCAGACGGTATCAAATCCGTGGTACGGCAAACCATGATGACTGAGAAGGCTCATCTTGCTCAATCAGAGGGAAGAAGAGCCGAAGCTGCTGAATGTCTGGCTTCGATCGACCCGATGTGGAGTGGTAATAGCTCGTACCGTGCTCTGATACCAGCCGAGCGCCTTCGAGCCCAGCACCCCAATCATCGCGTGTTCACACAACCCATGCAGGTTCGTAATTCTCGAAGCCTTGTTTCCTGATAGAAAAGTAAAGCCATTAGCTCATATCCGGCGATTTAGTACCTTGGGAAAGATGCCGTGAGCCTCGATGTTCTCAACTGATGGAAACGTGTGTCTTATTCATTCTGCCTAGCACATCATCGCTTATCCAATCTCGAGAGGAAAACTGATCAATTTTGTGGCATTTGTTTCGCAACCGCATAAAGAGAACACCAGATTCAATGGGCCCTGGGTTTCTCAAGTGGGCAGTGAGGAAATGGCTGCTCGTTTCAGGAAATGGGAGCCCGAAGTCCAGGCCTTGATTCATGTAAGTTGATCAGAACTCTGTGTTCATCGTGGTTCGGACTGCTGATCTTGTGAACCCTTTTACCCAGTGCGTCGATCAACCTTTACGATGGGTAATTCACACTGTCAGACCACTCACCACCTTTGCGCATGGAAGGATCGCTGTGATCGGTGACGCTGTATGTCCGACCCTCATGTTATTATTTCCTTTGACCGAAGTCCTTACTCCATGTGTAGGCGCATGCTATGCTCCCAACCCAGGGCTCTGGTGCAGGTCAAGGGATTGAGGTGGGTTCGGCATTAAGTCGTGAATTCAGGATGTCTCGTTGCTCATACGAATTTCAAACCTTCCCTTTTCGACTTGACCACAGGACGCTTTCATTCTTGCTACTGTCCTCGGAAATCCTAAGACCGATGCAAGTATGGCTTCGATACAGCGTGCTCTAAAGGTATTTGACGTCGTACGGCGGCCGCGTGCACAAGAAGTTCAGGAGCGGTCAAGACTAAATGAGAACTACTTCTCGTTAAACTACCGCGACGTCGACTTCTCGTCGCTACGAGACGAAAAACTATATGCCCGGCTTGTAGAGCTTATGGAAACTGTCAAGCAAAATTGGGCCTGGACTTGGTCAACGTCACCAAGAGATATCTACGAGGAGGCCACCGCACTGATGGAGTCTTGACCAGATGTAATTCATTAATCCGAAAAATGGATATGCTGTATTTAGAGGCATATTTTTTTTGTACCTTCCAGCGGTAAAACTTCATGGGGAGTTTTATAAAGCTACGTATCTGAATGTATGTATTAGTAGTGTATCTATGTATTGGCGGAAGCTTGCTCAGTGTCTGTCATGACATCATCAGCTAGTTTCTCACTTATGCCCTGTTCCTGCTTGGTTCCTGCCCTGTTGCTCGAGTCTGCATGGCAGGCGTCCCTGGTAACCTCTGGTAACACGCTAGCAAATCCGATTGTCAGCTGATGTGTGTGTAAACCTATATTTGGCAATAACCCCTCTCTGCCAGCCGTGAGAACGAAGAGATGACAGCGCCAATCTTTTTCGAGAACGTCGAGCCTACGTTGCACTTCAAGTACCTACTCCCTTTTTTCTTGAAATATTTCACCTCGAGGATGGGCAAGCGAAAGTCAAAAGTTGGCATGACAGGTCTCTCGCGGTTTGTAGCTGTTCTCAATGAAGACCGAAGCAACGCACAGCCTGCACTGCATTCCCTAGAGCTTTCTCTCCAATCAACGGGTCAAACCTCCGAAAAAGAAAAGGAGGAGAATATTCCCGCCGTAATCAACTTTCCAATGAGCGGCAACCAGGTACCTGCAATTCTCACTGGCTCCGAATTTGGTTTGACCTTGGGCGCGTATAAGACCGCGAAGAATATGAGCACCAGATACGACGCAACAAAACTCGCGCCGTTCTACAATGACGTGTCAGAAGTGCCTGAGCATCTTAAGAAATGTGTGCCCATTGTTATCTTGCCAAGCGTATTTCCTGATATTCTCTGAAACATCAGATTTTTCTCAAAGAACGCGCTATTTCTCTCTTTACGACAAGCCTCCTGGTTGCCTCCTTGATGAGGAAGGTTGGTATAGCATCACACCTGAACGTATTGCCGACCAAATTGCTGAACGATGTCGATGTGATGTCGTGCTCGACGCCTTCTGTGGGGTTGGAGGGAATACCATTGCGTTCGCCAAAACTTGTGAAAGGGGTAGGTTGTGTTTTGTCCGCTTCCATTTCCTTCCTGATCTTATTATGGTTGTAGTAATTGCGCTGGACACAAACCCTATACGACTGGCTCTTGCACGGCATAACGCTCAGATATATGGTGTCGCAGACCGAATTGAATTTATCCAAGCCGATTATCTCTCGTTCGCCCGCTCATATCTTTCCCGGAGCTCATCATCCTCAAACAATCACCGAAAGATAGACGTCGTGTTTCTAAGTCCACCCTGGGGTGGCCCATCGTACCTCTCGGGTGTGGCGGCCCCGTCAGGGAGCGAAGCTTGTGGGACTGCAGGCGTAACCACCCACCCTATCTACTCTCTTTCTTCTATCCAACCAATCCATGGCAAAGCCCTCTTTGCTTTGACACGCAAGATTACGCCTAATCTTGCCTATTACTTACCTCGCAACACCGACCTATCAGAAATCAGTGGTCTCCTGAACGGCACGAACGAAGACGGAAACACCATCCGATTACCCGAGGAGCAGGTGGAGATCGAAGAGGAATGGATGGGCAATAAGTTGAAAGCTTTGACGTGTTATTTCGCTGGCCTTGCTGTCGGGCAAGAACATTTATTTTAAGAGATGACATACGTTGCATTCGGAGATCCAGTAGGCTGGCGATCGAGCATCTTGCCCCTCCCCGCCCCACGAATCTACAGGTGGAATGCTACGTGTTCCCAAGTGCCGTCAATTGCCACCACACTTCGGCGCTCCCGTGGCTTAATATTGAATCTCCGGCTCTAAAAATCCTCGACACAATCGGAGCCGAATAGGGAGCCGGCTGGATTGACTGCAGGACGATCGATACCCGGACGTCGACTTGTCGAGGGCTGCCAGGGATGACAAAACCAGTCTGAGCCTCGCGGAGCATCCCTATTGCCACACTATGGCGCCTCGCCTTAGAACTCATCATTGGCATGGACAGAACTACTGTGCTCTGACTCCGGTTTCATACAGCTTGAAGTGGGGATTTGTCTGTATAGCTTAAAATTCTATCTGGATTTTCGTGTTGCACGACCTCGTCTTACACGGGCTATACATCTAGGTAGTGCAAGACAAAAGTTGCACACATTGAATGTGCATTTGTGGCGTGGTATTTCTCTCGATAATATTTGATGACGCCCACGTGAGCCCACTGCAAAAATGGGATAAGCAGTGCACCTCGTTACCTTCATCCTCTCCCTCTTACCATGCCAAAATCAAGAAGCTGTAAGCTTACCACTCGCGTAGCTCAAAATGAAGGCTGATTGCTTTTCGTAGCTGATCGGCCTTCGCCGGAAGGCCTGCCTGGTGTGCCGAGTATCCTCGAGACGTTATGGAGATACACTTCAGGGGACAGGAGTGAATACCACGAACTCCCAACACGCACGGGACAATTCACAGGAAGAGCGATATCTGTACCCTTACGCTCATTAGATAAGTGCTACGTTTGCAGCTCCACGCAGGGACTGCGTGTTTGCAACAGCTGTGCCTCGGTGATTCGCTCTCTCACTGAATGCCTTGCACATAAACTCAACAACATTAACAGAGAATTTATTGCTCCAGGGAATGCCAGAAGAAGGACTGGAAAGGCCATAAACCTTGGTGCTGTATGTTATATTTACCTAGAGCGTGGTGTTTGAGCTCATCTGGATCCAGCGTCGACACTCCAGATTAATCTCAAGGTTTTCTATCCCGCAATCGCGTACATGATTGAGTACATGCGGAATGTCACGCCACACAACCACAATCTGCATCCACTTCCACACCCTGCCCTTAGCCATAAAATAGTCAAGTCACCTCCAGTCGTCGTTAAAAGGGGCAGTCCGGCAGATCAGCCCGTTCATCATACAGTCACCCTCGGCGGACCTCACGAAGTCAGGAAAACTAGCACGCTCGAAACTTGGTGGAGGTCCGGATTGCGTACACATGGAATTGCTGGTTGCCTCAAACTCCTACAGCATTGCTCTAGAGAACTACGGATTCCAGAAGTGGTTATCGCCACATGCCTCGCCCTTCTTGCAGAAGTCTATTCCACCTACATCTCCCTTGATGACGACGAATCTGTGGGATTCAAACCTCGACCCTGCTTTCGCCTTGAACATGGACACAGCCCCATCGCTGACTTTGGGATCTCTCAGGGGAAGATTCAAGCGCGGGCGAATCGTCTTCAGACTTGGACCTATTATGACCCAAAAACCAACACTCGAACGATGGTTTGCGATCCAAATCGTCATTACTGGATTTACTTCAAGACAGTCAGTGGCCACGAGCTCACTCTAGATTGTTGCAGCTTTTCATTTGGTATGGAAACTTGCGTCGATGCTTCAGAGGTTGTAGAGAAACTCCCCCCTTCCGTTTGTGTTCCCGGATGTTCCCGAGTCCCAGCGTACTTCCGATCTTCCACTGACCCCATTGATAAATTCCCTTACGATCTCATCGAAGAAAAGCGATTCTCTGTCATGCAAAACACAAGACTCCACAAGGCTATTGCCACTGATATATACCCCGTGAATATCCCAAGAGATTCAGAGGAAATCAAGATCATCCGAGAGTTTGCGGAGCAGGTCACAGGAAAGACATGCACGGAAGCAGATATGGAAATTATACTCTGGTGGCGTAGTCACGGAAGTGGCATCTTGCGCCTAGTTTTGAGTGGTAGGCGCTGGTTGGAGTGGGGAAAGCCGAAACTTCATTCAAAAAATCTGTACGATAATATCGAGAAGAACCGAGCTGAAATCCTCAAAGGAGCCAAGGATCCCAAGGTATACGTTACTGGTTTCTCGAGTGACGAGGACTAGTGAAAAGCTTGTTACTATGGCTCGCTGATGATGATTTTGTTGGAAGTGCTTTACTTATGAAGTGCGCAATAATTGTCCTGTGGACAAATATCTCTTATTATATTTCGCAAGCGGAATAGAACTTTTTCCTTGGCTCTGATAATTTGTTCTTTTATCAAAATGCTCGATAAGCATCGTGGTCGTGCGACCGTGTATGAGCGTGGCTACGGAGAAACTCGAGGCCTTGGTACAAGAGATCTTGAGAATTTGGTCCGAAATGGAAAAATCACAAGGATCCGACGTCCCACAGATGCCTTCCTGTTCACGTACCATCTGGTCCGTAGATTGAAACCGCTAGGCGTGTGCCATGGCGTACTTCGTGTGGCGTTAGCCACCTGCCAGTAAAGACTGGAGTGGGCCTATAATGATGTTACGTTCACACCCTATTGCTTTACCTTGACCTCAGGAGTCATGATGCGAGGCCGTTCGTCGGACGGGTGTCTTGAGCTTTTTTGAAGCGCTGTCTTTCCGAGAGGAAGGTCACAGGATGCAACACAACATCTATTATATATAGGATTCTCTAATTGTATCATTGAGAAACATAGTTTATTGCAGCGACGACTACCCCTTGGTGCGCATCCACATAGACCAGGAAAGATGCACCCTCCGAGTTGTTGCTCACAGGAATAGCATATACCAAAGTCGCTGAACCATCTACGTTGGCTAGAAATTCCAAGAGTTCTTTACTCGTGTTGGAGTTGCTGGTAGAGATGGAGGGTGGGGAATATGTCCCGTGTAGAGTTTCTTCGGCGCTCTTAATGGCGTCTTGAAGTGATACTGTGGGTGTTGGAGATGAAATTGATGCGGTCACTGGTTTGAATGGATGTAAGTTTGGGTCCATTCGAGGTGAGACCGTTAAGAATGAACGTACCTATTTTAACCAGAGAGGAGCTGACGGTGACCACTTGGTTCTTCTTGTTGAACACGACATGGCCCGAAATCTCATCAGAAAATGGAATACCATCCTACATTGTAGGTAGTAAAATCGGTGTTGTAAGCCGGATGAATGACTGGTGCAAGTTGTTTTGATTACAACGCACATATATTTCGCCGATGAAGGCATGTTTCGTGACATCATCTTCATAGCCGTTACGGTAAAATAGCGAAGCCGAATCAAGAGAGTAGCGTTGTGCGAGAAAGCCGACGGCAACCTTCTTGATATCGAACTCCTCGCCAGCGGGTGTTAGATCTGAAACGTCCTGTCCAGAACCAAATGTCTGTGAAACAAAAGCGGGAGAGTGAGCAATATGTTTGATAGGCTGGAGTCAATGTAGCGGTATCACCTCAAATTTGGATTCTGGATGCCATGGTTGCATTTGAGGACCGAGAGCAGCAGGAAAAGACGAGGATGGTGCGAAGAAATTGGCCATTGTAGATGAGAGGAAAGCCAGAACTAGGGTTATCGAAAGGAGGCGCATTTATATCGGATATCGGAGCTTGGGTCAGAATGTCAAAGAATCAGATGTTTACTCAGCAGTACTGATAGCAAGGGACGGCAAAGACGGGAAATGCTGCGGGCGGAGATAAAAGTCGGGCGTTGAGTTAAGTATACATTCCGCGGGACTCTAATAGTAGTCGTGGTGGTAGAGTGACGGCGTAGCGCCAGCGCCCGGCTTGTGAGACTGTCCCTTAAGTAAGGGCCGCGTTCCGGACCGGCCATTGCATCATCGTGTTCTCAGCCACCATGACCAGCATTAGCCTCGACGAAGAGGTTCGCCTGTACACAAACAACACAGAGAGGGAGAAGTATAATCTTCTCGCGACGCTTTTTGGGATAATAGTCGCCTTGGAATATCTGGAAAGGGCCTATGTTCGTGACTCGATCACTGCGGCTGAGTGCGCAATCATTTCTGTTCTCGGAATGAGAATCGCTGCTAAGAAGCCTCGCAAAGAGATATTCGCCGGCATGTACGCGATTGCTCTCACAGTACAAGACGATGCTCAAGCTAGTCGGCGATGAGGTGCCTTCTATTGAGCAGTTCATGACCCGATATCGGGTGAATACATTCTTGGCTCTGGTGATTGAATGCGATGATTGACTTCTAGCCTTGTAGATGGATAACCCTGCTGCGCTGCACCGTATCAAAGTAGGTGTGCCAGCAACGGTTGAACATGCAAGTGAAGCAGGTCCGGAGACCGCCAAACAAGTCGCAGAGACGACTCAGGTGAGTGACCACTTGGAGATAATCTTGAGTGTAACCACTCTGATCGGATTGTGCAGAGCTTTATTACGTTTATGGACGCCTTGCGCCTCAATCTCAGAACGAAGGAGGAGTTGCACCCTTTGCTTCGCGACCTCGTTACAAGTTGTTCCAAGCTCAAGGACCATAAGGATTCTGAAGGTCGAAGTAGAATGGTTTCTTGGCTGATCACACTCAATGGAATGCAAATTTCGGAGAAATTGGACGACGAGCAGTCGCGCCAGCTACTGTTTGATATAGAGCACGCTTACAACGAGTTTTTCCATAGCCTTAGCACGAAATCTAGCTAGAAGAGTCATTCACATAAAATGCAACCGCCGAGGTTCGAAGACGGGGACCGAACGCCTATTTGACATCAGCCTTTGATCCAAACTTATCGATGAAAAGCCAGTCTACCACATTTCTTCTGGTCATGGAGCCAACGGTCACGAAACGACTGCACATCTCTGGGCTTACTCCTTCAATTACCCAACAAGACTTATCTCAAAGACTCTCAACATTTGGAAATGTCAAGTCTCTTGATGGACTAGGAGCGCTTGATGCAACTGGGCGACCGAAGAAGTTCGCATATGCGACTCTTGAAGCAACTCCCGTCAAACTCTCGCGATGTTCGTATTCTGGCCATGGAACCTACGTTATTTGGGCTCACCGATAGGATAGGTCTTAATACTTTGAGTGGATCTACCTGGAAAGGCGCGAAACTTCGTATTGGAGAGGCCAAACCGGATTTTCGCGAGAGGTATGTACTCGAGCTCATCAATTGTCAGCTTGCTGCTTATTCTTCGACAAAAAGAATCCTTGCAGAAAATGCAAAATATACTGCGGAAGCTGAGCCACCGCGTAAAAAATCTCGGTGGAAATACGTACCCTACACCGCAACCCATGCTAAAGACATGTCACCCGTAACTCTCGAAAGTGCTAAATTGAAGGGAAGCTGGGTCATTACACCTCTCGGACGAACACATCGTCCACTGAAGATGAGACCTCTGCGACCTTTACCTCCCCTCGCATCTTCGTCTGCGAGTCAAACCTCCGCAAAGAAGGATTTGAAGGGGAAGGGGAAAGAAGTGAAAGGCAAAGGCCCGTCGAAGGAGAGGAAGCGAATCAGGGAACCAGATTCAAGGGCGCGTAGACGTAAGATTGATATGACGAAATATGGGAGTGTATACCTCAAAGGAAGGTTCCTGGAAGCTGACGTCCCTTTGGACATCGGCGGTACTTTTCTTGGGAAGGAAATACCTGTGGTACCTGCTGAGGAGAGTAGTGATGATGAGAGCGACGAGGAGATGACAGGGCCTCTGCAAAAGAAGAGTAGAGAGGAGAGTGCCGAAGATGAGGAGCAAGAAGCCGATGAAGAAAGTGAGGATGAAGACGAGGACGAGGAGCCTCCTGCTCCTTTTCCGACATCCAATACACCTCTCCCACCACTATCACCACCACCACCACCAGGACCTGATCTCCAGGTTCCTACGACCTCACTCGCATCACCCTCGGGTATAAACCTCGACCAAGAGAAAAAACAGTCCTTCAACATTCTTGCTTCACTTTTCGGCAACTCGAATGGTGTTGACGAGGATGACGAAGACGATTGGATAGGAAGAGAGGCACCAGATTCCGATATTGACGATGCTGATTTGGCACGAGCTCGCATCCAGTCCCACACCAGTCAAAACGAAAATGTCGATTTCGAGATCGTTCCTCGGGGGAACGGTCGAGAGAAACGTCAGTCACAGAAAGAAGAGCAAGGAATGGTCGAGGAGGTCGACGTGGAGATGGAAGATGTGGCGGAGGAACGCGACGAAGAACCCCTTGTGAAGGAACTAGTTCCTGCCCCTCAGGCGCCGACACAAGCGTCAACGGTACCGGTAAAACTCAAGGATCTTTTTGCACCTGCTGAGGCCGAAGGTTCGCACTATTGATCTCTTTGCTACGATTATAGAGACTGTTACTGACGTTGACGCGTCTTATTATAGGAGGATTTTCCCTACTTGGCCATCTAAACCTAGACGATGACCTCGAGCTTGACGAGGATGTTCCGTTCCCCACAACAGCAGAAGCCAACGACGTAACAGCAGACATCCAAGCAGCCGAACACGAGGCTATAACAGTACCTACAACAATAACATCCGCAGCAAAATCTGACTCGCGACGACAAGTATCTCAAATCACACTAGACCCTTCTCAACCACTGTTCTTCCCACTCGCTCTCCTTGCCACACATCCCGCCGCTTCTGATGCGCCTTTCCTGAATAACCCTGATGAGAAGAATCGGCCGAGGGATATGTATGATACGTTGAAAGCTAAAGGATGGGATTGGCGTTCTTCTGGATTTTATAGGACTCAGACTGAGGATGAGATTAGACAGAGGTGGGAGGAACAGAAGGGAGAGTTGACTCAGGGATGGAAGAAGAGGTGGAGAGAGGCTGGGAGACTTGGGAGACGGAGAGGGAAAGTTGGAGGAGGAGAGGAAGGCTAGCAAATGTGTGTGGTTCAATGGCAATGTAACTCAATCTGTTTCTATACAGTCGTGCTGTGCTTGCATGCTTTTCAGAATTCATCCACGAAACCACGATCGGTGCCATTATCGTTCTCTGTTTAGGCTTGGCAAACAGGATTAGGCAAATTAGATTATTCATAGGTTCGAGCAGTTCGCTAATACGGGCGGCCCTGCTTGAACTTGATGATAACATCGCCCTTTTCTTTGTATAAGGCCTCCGTTAGATATCTCATTAGCGTTGAGCCACAGTGGTTTCTTTGATCCCTCCTTTTCCTGGTTCTAGTGCATGGTTGAAGCGCTTAACCCACTCATTGCGCTCTTACTCTGCCTCATCAATCTCAATCCAAAAGTCACTCCAATCTGACCGAATAACGGTCAAAATAGCACCACTTAATTGACACCATAGCATACTATAGTATCTATGTGTCGGATAACGAGGCGGAACAGAGATGAGAAATGACAACAAAAATTACACAAAATGAAATACGTCGAACGGGAATCGAACCCGTGCCGCTTGCTTGGAAGGCAAGCATGATAACCACTTCACCATCGACGTACTATCGGAGCCTAATCTGAATATGTATAAGTATGTTTTCCGAACCCATTTTGTATGCACAGATCGAGACCAGAACGACTTACCGTATTGATGTTGCAAGATCTCAACTCTCTACCAGAGGCAAATCTATACTGTATGAGAGTAGCGAAATCAGGTTCTGTCGAGTCGTGAGTCAGGGACGCCATTTTCTTCATTTGAAAATGAAGCCCTGGAGGTCCAACGACGATCCTTGTCCCCACTACATTCTGTTTTCTACCACACCGCAATGTACATGGCACGTTATCGGCATTTTCTGAATTGCACGTTCTGATGAAGAGCTTCCTTGGGAATTCATTGTCTCCACACGCTGTTCAACAGTTGAGCACACATTGAACACCGACTTGCTCCAGAGATTTGGAGTGCCAAGGCTCAAAACGCATCATGTTGTCTTGTTCTGAGAGTTCTGCACAACAGTGATCTCAGTATGTATGTACTGATCGATGATTGCTATTGTTCTACATTCGTGTGAATAGCATCAACACACGTGTGGGTGTGCGTCTCTTTCGATTGGATTTGTCCTCGACAATCACCATGTCGACCCCTCGTCACACCTCCGGCCAGACGAGGAAAAACCGATCTTTCTTCCGTAAGCTATACCCTTTTCCCCCCATTTGCCTCGCTTCAGTACTAAGCCAAAAAAAAATCTACTGGCAGCATCGAGCAAACAGTGCGGCGATTTACATCGGATCAAGCATGCACGGCCGAAAACATTGCACACATCGACCCACCTGGCTTAGCCATCAAAAACGGCGACCCCCCTCCTTTCCAGAGCATGTCGGTCGAACAATCCCATTTGCAAGAGACCTCTACTGCAATAATGCCTCCTGAGCAACGCCCACAGGAAGGGAGTGCATTCCCTCCAACAAACCGTGCGTTTCTCAGGTCTTCCCAATCAATCCCACCTTGACTCTTGAAAATTTCTTCACCCCAGATATTCACGCATCCGGCTTAGCCCGCCTTTTTGAGGGTGCACATCACTTCAAGATCGAGAATTCTACCTTTTTCTTCAAAACCTTGAAAGCGGGGGAACAGGTGCGGCCCTTCTCAGCATTTCATAAATCTGGTCATTCGTTGACGCGAGCTCTCACAGTTCTTCTCCTTGGTAAACAGAGAGGACGGGGAGCAGAAGTGGACGCGAAGGGAATTAATGGTCAATTTAAATGGATGGATTTCAAGCGAGAAACGGTGCTGGAATCTCGTGTGTGGCTTTCAGGGCCCGCTGGAGCCGTGAAGTCAGCTGTCGCACAGACATTTGCGGAGCGTTGCCAGGAACCTGGACAACTTGATGCAGCCTTCTTTTCTCCGAGCTTCAACAACGCGAAAGATCGCCTTTCTCGGTTCGTCTGTCTCGTCGTCAAAAGAGAGGTCTTTCAACATCATGACAAAGCTGGGGATGGGTTGCTTCTGGGGAGGATGAGGAGGATGGCCTCTCGTGAGGCTATGACCTTCGTTTTAACCACTAGGTCGTGTTCCGTCTTCGCGAGGCCTAGGATGACAAAGTACCACGGGTTTCCGTCCTTGCCCCCTGGTTTGCCATCTTCGGTGGATGGTTGGAGGATCTTAACTTGTTGTTTTCCTCTCTTTCGGGAAAATGGGATATAACACTCCTAATGACTCGCCTGGCTCGCTGGAGGTCTGGTGTGTAGTGCATGTTTCATGGGAGGGCATATATGGCCTGTCCTTCAGCACGATCAGCTGTGTTCAGGACATTCACGGCCATTCTAGTGGAGTACGGTTTGGTGATTTGGGGGGTAGGGAAATCTTCCTTCGGTGGGGCAGTGTGGTCGAGGCCTTTCTTCGTTGTGATTTTATTGTTTATGATCCTTCGGCGACTGGCTGTGTCAATGAGCTCCTCGACCGGGTCCTCATCCATTTCAGCGCTGAGCGCTGCAAGCGTTTCTCAGTCGTCTTTGACGGGGCGTGTACAGATCCTTCCACCCCGGTCTGGTTGGCAGTTGGGATCAGCGATATATTCTCGTTCTGCTAAGTCCCAAGGGTGTGGTTGCAACCTTTGCGTACCAACTCGCAGAACACGACGCCGAATACAAGCATGCCATCACACAGATTCTTTCCAATAGTCCTTCCATTCTCGAGGGGACTCTGCGTATTCAATTCCAGAAACTCCTTACTGAGCCGTTCGTGCTCCTCGCTGCGCGACATACTGCTGCCGGGACTTCCAAAAACCACTCGTTTCTATTGTCGACGGTCTCGAGGAATGTAATGATGAAGACGCTCAGTGTCAGCTTGTCCAGAATGGCATATCAAGCGTGTGCTCGCCAAGGCAGATCACCTGCAGTGCCGAAGAAGATCTCGAGGACGTGTACTGCATCCTCAAAACAGGGTTCTAGGACATTTATGATAGGACGAGGTGAGACCTCAGTCGTGGGCAACGGACTGTGCGGTGGCCGAGTACTTCAACTACTGTCCCAGAAGGTTGGAGGGACTTCCGGTTTTTGCCTCCGTTGTTCTCAAGTTCATAGGCGACGAGAGTCGATCGCCTGACTTCCAGCTCAACGTTCGTCTTTCATACCTCGATGCGATCAGAGAAAGAAACAAAATAACACCTGTGGAAGTTCTTGATACCTTCTACAGGCAAATCATGACCCGTGTTCCCAAAGCCTCCCTTTCTGACGCTCGGATAATCCTGTCTTTCTACGTCCTGCTGCCATTGTTCAATGACCTTGATACCCGTAATGGCTCCTTTGGCAGGGTCTCTGAAGTCCGATGCTTCCTCCGGTTATTGGAGGATGACTTCTACAGTGCTCTTCGCAACCTTCACTCGGTAATCAATGTACCACCCTCCAACTAGGCCCATGAAAAGCCGATCATCTTTTTCCACAAAAATCTCCTCGATTTCCTCCAGGATTCGCTACGTTGCCAGCCTTTTGCCTTGGATATCGGTCACACGTATTATGACCTCTCACTACTATCGCTTCGATGGTATAGCTATCTTCTTCAAGCTGAGTGCAAACTCGAAGGTAAGTGGTTTTGCCTGGTGTTTGGAACATGACTAACGTGTGAACAGCTTGTCCTTTCATTGCGCCTCAATATCTCGTCCATTGTGATGTAGTGGAGAGCGGGGGGCCCGTCTACGATTGACTCTACGATTTTGTACGGTACAACTGCTGGGATATGTACCTCAAAGTGGGCGACTTCAATCAACCCAGCATATTAGCAGAATTGTGCAAGCTTGACTTTTGCTATTTACCCCTGTTCTTGGAGTAGTCTCGAGAACAAGAGCTTTTCGTTCCTTCTTGAGTGGCTTTTGAAAAGTCCAAGTCTGGTGCATGCAGCTCTGTATCTCATGCCAGGTTGATCTCACCATAACTCATATAACCTGTATTAGAAAGTGGAGGGCTCTGAAGGATCTGTTCTCATTCAACCTGAGCCATCACTGGAGGTGGATGAAATTCTTGCATCACAAATTGCAGTGCCAATACCACTTCATGGCTCATTCCCTCTGGTTTTGAGTAGCTTGTACCAGGGGTCTACATTTGTTTTGTCACACTTGGTGCAAGATCATATTTCCTCCTCGGATGATAAATTGATGGTTTTTGGATTGGCATTGGGTAACAGACAACTATAGCATTCTTGAATAAATCTTACATTCTTCCACAGCTACAACAACAATGTCTAAGCACAAAATAGCAACAGCTGGGCCCATAACCTGCAGAAAAAACAGACTCAGCACTTGAAGAACATACAAGAACTACAGCACTCAACAGGAAATCTATAGTATTCATATTATCTAGAAAGTCTACAAATTATGAAAGAACAATAAGAACTACAGAACAGTGCACCATTATGGTGCAACAACACAAAAAAACAATGATCTAGTTGTTTCTTTCCTTGCACAACCAAAACGACAGCTTCTGGCACATTGTTTCAACCTCATCTCCATTCATGATGTCAAAATCATCATTGTAAAAAGAGACAAGCCAAAGAATGCGTGCACGAGTCACAGTGAATGGGTTGATGAGGCCATTGTCTTGGAGTGGAACAGACCCAATAGGAGAAGGAGGATCAGCATCAGAAGCTCTAGTAAAACTTCATAGGACCTTTAGCAACAGCTGGGGCCCATAACCTGCAGAAATAATAGACTCAGCACTTGAAGAACATATGAGAATTACAGCACTCAACAGGAAATCTATAGTATTCATACTATCTAGAAAGTCTACAAATTATGAAAGAACAATAGAAACTACAGAACAGTGCACTATTGTAGTGCAACAACACAAAAAAATAATGTATAAGGACAACACAATGACACAATTACTACATATGTTCATGACCTTGGCACATATTTGCTGCTCATAGCTACTCATTTTCTAATATCATTATATGCTTGAATCACTATGTCCTACAATGATCTAGTTGTTTCTTTCCCTGCACAACCAAAATGACAGCTTCTGGCGCATTGTTTCAACCTCATCTCCATTCATGATGCCAAAATCATCATTGTAAAAAGAGACAAGCCAAAGAATGCATGCACAAGTCACAGTGAATGGGTTGATGAGGCCATTGTCTCGAAGTGGAACAGACCCAATAGGAGAAGGAGGATCAGCATCAGAAGCTCTAGTGAGATTGTTATAGATCTCACGAGCCCGAGCTGTTCCTGATCCTGGAATCTAAGAAAAGATTTCAAATCAAAAGCTTATAAGAGCACTGAAATTAGTTACCTCCTTTTGCAACAAGTGATAGAGAGCATTTCCTGTTGTCAGAAGAATTTGATTCTTTCTGACTATCCTGTTGTTCCTAATCATAGCTTGAGTTTGATCAAAACGTTCGTTCATCTCCCTTCTCAGCTCATTTATGTTGCGTGCCATGTCCTCTCTAAACACATTTATATTGCGCGTCATCTCTTGAGTCATCTCCCCCAACCCCACCATCACTCCGTTGAGGCCCCCTTGTTGAAACTCTATTTGTGCATCTACAGAGAAATTAATAGGATTGAATTATGCTAAGCTCATATTGGACTTACGTGTTGATTGTAAAATAAAGGCCCGGTTTTTAGCTGTCTCAACCATGGCCTCAGTGACTTGTGGGTCTCTTTCTGGTTGAAAATGTAATTAGCATATAGATGCTATTCAGACAGGGGCAATTACCCTGGATAAATGCACTTGATTCTTTCTGACTATCCTGTCGTTCCTAATCATAGCTTGAGTTTGATCAAAAC
The DNA here is from genome assembly GCA_001563735.1 of Leucoagaricus sp. SymC.cos. Taxonomy (NCBI): domain Eukaryota; kingdom Fungi; phylum Basidiomycota; class Agaricomycetes; order Agaricales; family Agaricaceae; genus Leucoagaricus; species Leucoagaricus sp. SymC.cos. The sequence goes on from KQ962687.1 coordinate 67,750, forward strand.
GTTCGTTCATCTCCCCTCTCAGCTCATTTATGTTGCGTGTCATCTCTCGAGTCATCTCCTCCAACCTTGCCATCACTCCGTCGAGGCCTCCCTGTTGAAACTCTATTTGTGCATCTAGAGAGGAATTAGTAGGATTGAATTATGCTAAGCTCATGTTAGACTCACACGTTGATCGTAAAATGAAGGCCCGGTTTTTAGCTGTCTCAACCATGGCCTCAGTGACTTGTGGATCTCCTTCTGGTTGAAAATGTGATTAGCATATAGATGCTATTCAGACAGGGGCAATTACCCTGGATAAATGCCAATGAAGCAGCTATGCCTTCAGCTTCCCTAATATTGGAAGGATCAAGAGGGACTCCAGCCTGGATGTCATTATTAAGGCGAAGGCGGTCAACAAGATCTTGGGGTATTCCATCGTGCTTGCTAGAGAGTGAGGGTAAGGGGGCTGGGTAAGAGTTAGCCATGGTTGGTGGTGACGAAAGGCTAGGCTCGCCAGCCAGCCTTTGCTTTTCAAATTCCGCTGCTTACATGAGCTTCGTTCGTGAAGCAGCATTGCGACCGCGTCACGCCGCCGCTCGGCCCATCCTCTCACCACGATCACCGTCGACTCGTCCTCGAGCACAGACTCAGTGGGACACGTTGCACAGGCCGAAACAGACCAGCTCAAGTTGGGAGAGGGCTCTCCGCGCTAGCAGGTGGCTATGCCTTCGGCTTCCCTAATATTGGAAGGATCAAGAGGGACTCCAGCCTGGATGTCGTTATTAAGGCGAAGGCGGTCAACAAGATCTTGGGGTATTCCATCGTGCTTGCTAGAGAGTGAGGGTAAGGGGGCTGGGTAAGAGTTAGCCATGGTTGGTGGTGATGAAAGGCTAGGCTCGCCAGCCAGCCTTTACTTTTCAAATTCCGCTGCTTACATGAGCTTCCTTCGTGAAGCAGCATTGCGACCGCGTCACGCCGCCGCTCGGCCCATCCTCTCACCACGATCACCGTCGACTCGTCCTCGAGCACAGACTCAGTGGGACACGTTGCACAGGCCGAAACAGACCAGCTCAAGTTGGGAGAGGGCTCTCCACGCTAGCTCATGGCGTCCCTTCAGGACTGCAAGGGAAGATACGGCCCCGGAGCTGAAAACCCAGAAAGGACACGGTCGGGGAAAACAAAAGTGCTGGGAGATGAGGTAACAAAGGTCAAACGTTTGCCTGCCTCCACCACCAACTGATGTGCCCTCGAGAGCTGAAAGGCGTCGAAGCCGAAACGAAGTTGGAACAACAACATACGAGAAAACATGGACTCGCGGAGGCATCGTTGAAGGTGTCGCTTCTTGGAGACTTGGAGGGGTCTGTTGGAGGTTTTTGGGGGATATAGGATATATTTGCCGCAATAACGTTGTTAGAGTGGAGTCAGACAGCGAGCCAGGGCCTCTAGTGAGTCTGGTATCCCCCTTTTATCGTCCCCAGCAGCCCGCTCGTGGCCTGCTTGTTCGACCCCAGAGCATTGATACCCTGTTTTTTTTGTACATACGGATCGAAGCAATATATACGTATGCATCACATACTTCACGTACGACATTGGATGAATTGTTGAGATCCTGGCCACGTAAACTGCACCCATCATCCCAAGCTCGAAGACCGACTGACCCGTCGTCGCAAACCTCTTGATTCGCGCTCTCTTGCCGGACTGTCCGCTCACCCAGGTCTTGCCATCTTCATACCTAATTCAATCCCGCTTATTTCCTGGTTGACTTGGACATGAAGGAGCTGCATACCAACTTGTGGACGGTCCACTGAATTAACGGACAGTCCGTCGTGCTTCTAGTCTCCCGGAGCCTGACTCTTAGTGTGTCTTTTTGTGATGTTGATGGCGACACACTTTACCATAGACCTGCAAAGGAGACTGGGACTCCGAAGTCACATTGATCCGGGCCGGGGACGGGACAATTGACCTTCTCTCTGCACCATGGCGCACGTCGCAGACCCGCGACCCCTTTCTCGGCAGGACGGCGATCCCTTCCTCGCACGCATACTCCTTCTTCTCTTAGTCTACGAAATCGGCACAAAGGCAACACCACCGATATGGCATGGCCCAGAAACATGGGAGACCCTCTCGATTACTAAAGCCATCAATGCTCTTGGACAGCGGCTGTGGTCAGCGGAGGAGACTGTGAGGAGATTACAGAAGAGTCTGGCCAAGTATGAGCCAGATGCAGTTTCGTTCCCGGCGGCTGTCCCGTCGAGATATGGGTATTTCCCGTGGATGGATGACCTGGGAGACTCATTAGATTCTGCGCCAGGGTCAATGACGACGACAGGGTATGGGAGTGGGAAGCCAGATGGAGGGTCGACGGTTAGCAAGCCGACAGCGGAGGCGACGTGCAATACGACGAACATGAACACATCGACGACCAACTCGACCACGAAACAGCCTTCAGCAACTGTAACACCCTCATCCTCGTCCATCGCCACCGCAAGGTCGACAGCAACGGTATCAAACCCAAAACAGGACGATAATGCTACCTGTCCGTTTGCTGGTTCTACTACAAAACCGTCCCTATCTCTCGCTACTCTACCACCATCGATTTGAACCACCATTACGCCAACCTACAACCCAACCACATAGCCCATGGCCAAGCTCGAGCGAGTAACGTCAGCAACAACTGAACGACATCTCCTCCTCTCATCGCTAACGCCGCATATGGCGTGATCCATCCATACGCCAACTCAACGACTGACCCCGGTCTTGGACCGTTCGACTTGGCACATCTTGGAGGAACTGGAAGGGAAGAAGAAGACTCGAGTAGATCATCGGCGATGATCCCGCCGATGATTGTACCTCCTATGGGACCCCTCGCTCATGCTGCTTTCGAGCCAAGGATGTAGGCCGTGGAAGAACTCAGGCTTCTTAAGGCTCAGGTGTCGGATGTCGCTCGCGTGTGTAATGCTATCGCTCGAGGTGATCTTTCGCAGAGTGTCACTGTTCCTGTGCAAGGCGTGGTCATGGTACAGTTGAAGGACGTTATCAATACCATGGTGGATAAACTCGACCAGTTCGCGAAGGAGGTGATGAGGGTTGGTCAAGAGGTTGGTGAAGAGGGTAGACTGGCTAGGAAGGTGTTGGTATTAGATGCTGAAGGGATATGGAGAGATTTGACTCGCATTGTAAATAAGTTGGCTGCCAATTCAACATCTCAGGTACTTCTCAGACCCCCTACCGGATTGTATTCCGACATCCTCTTCTCCAGGTGCGATCGCGATCAAACCAAGATGACCAAGGCATTAACATAAAGCGATCCCCCTGAACAAACTTAGTTTAATGTTTGGGACGATCTGAAGAACATCGTGAATGGAGCATCTCGGGGGAAACACAATTCTTGGAGAAGCTACGAGGTTTCAAGCAGAGCTACATGAACACAAGTAGTTACGTAGCTAACGAGAGGACGTCCTACAATTTTCCCAGAGTCCTGGTCAGGTCATTGTTCACCCGACTTTGGTCATTGGTCGGATGGTCGGGTCAGTCGTTTGACTCTGACTCTGGTCATCTGGTCACACCTCGCTCATCACTGACTAATACTACCCGGAAGCCACTCATCGTCATCATTGATGCATGATGGCGTTGATGAATGCAGCGATGAGGATGCTCAATGTCAACTCATCAAGCTCGTTGGTGATTACGTTCAACAGCTGGCCAATAGTCCTTGTCCTCTCCTATGGCTTGTTTGCAGCCGCCCAGAGTGGCACTTTAAGCGAACGTTCGCAAATCAATGCTTCCATGCAGAAATCACTTGTGACGCTCAGCAGGATCTTGCGGACGTATACTGTATTCTCAAAGATGGGCTGCAGAAAATTCACGACAACTCGAGCTGGGACCTCACTCCAAACACGACTAGTACACGATGGCCAGCGGAGACCAAACTGCAGATCCTCGCACAGAGAATTGGAGGACTTCCGATACTTGCCCCCGTCGTTCTTAACTTCATTGGCAACGGCAGCTTGTCACATAACACGCAACTAGAGATCTGTCTTTCGTACCTTGATGCCATTGGACCGAGAGACAAGCTTTCGCCTTCGGAAGCTCTCGATGCCTTTTACACACAGATCATGATGCGCGTTGCCCCAACCATCCTTTCTACAACCAAGCATATCATCGCATTTTGCACTCTGTGCAAAAGTTATCACCCTCTTGGCAACTGGATCGGTAACTCCCAGGTCGACCACTTCTCAAGAGCGGCCGAAGTTGGGCGCTTTCTCAGTATCGGTGATGATACCTTTTACCCGGCGCTGAGCAATCTACATTCCGTCATTCCTCCCATTAATTTGGCCCATGGGAGACCCCTCACTTTCTTTCACAGGTCATTCTCCGACTTTCTCCAAAATCCGGCTCGGCCAAGGTCTTTCGCCTTGGATATGAGCCAGGTCCGTTGTGACAATACAATACTCACCCTTCGCTGGTACAAAATTTTCCTCCAGACCCTATGCGACCTCAAACGTGGGTAATACCTTTTTTGCTACATTTGATACTTATTCTTTGATCAGACTGTCCTATTTCTGCACGTCATGGACCTCCGATCGATGGTTCATGCTGGGCCGATGATGCAGAATGCTATAAGCGCCTAAATGGATCCGTACGATTCAATATTTGGACTATGTTCGAGAAAACGGAGAATTCCAAACGGCAAGACCTTTTACTGCAAGTCCTTGAATTTGACTTCTGCCATCTTCCTAATGTGTGGGGCGTATCACAAGATGACAGCTTTTCCCGCTTCCTCGCATGGCTTACCAAAGACCCAAATCCGAATTCGGTATGACCTTTCTCATTTCCCTGTAAATCCAGCTCAAGTTGCATGGCATGCTTACAGGCCGAAACCCACTCTGAGCATGACCTCGTCCGATTCCGTCCATCGTCAGAAACGGACAAGTCTCTTGCAAAACAGTTCACATTGCCTTTGCCTCTTTGTGATACTTTTGCCTCAGGTTTGATCATCACAAATCGTCGCTCGTTCTGGTTTGTTTCCCTGCATAGACCCAGCGGCGATGTTCCCTCGCTGAATGGCTGTCTGGCTTTTTGGATTGGGAAGAGGGAGCGAACTATACTCGCGCTAATGACAAAATATGACTGAGGACGTTAACCTTTTTCCTCGCATCTATTTTTTTATACCTTTCTTCTATTTCCACACATACAATACACAATTTGTTTTATGGAGTATAATTGGCAATCGTGATCAACTGGTCATAAATAGAGAGGTCCCGAATTTTTAGTGTCAAAGCAGCGGCCGTGACGGTTAATTCAACCTCGTTCATTGCTGATACGGTGCGGATGTAGTGCTCGCGATCAGCTCAAATGTGGAGTTTAAGACTTAGTCAACGTAGAAAGTTGCAGTCGCGTCGGTCATCATGAATCTAAGAATGCTTGCCTTTGCTTATCAACATAGCCTTTCACTGTCTCGCTTATTCTGAGTATATCTTCTTAATACATATTATTTGTATAAGTATCACTGTTCTGCTCTGTGGGCAATGACCACTGATGACGTGAATGCAAGGAACCTTTGTCAAGGAGCACTCCGAGTTACCTTAGGTCATGAGGCCCCTGCTATAAGGAAAGTTTTCTACTCTCTTCCAATCACAAATCAGCTCGAGAGTCCAGGCGTCCAGACTTCGCCAATAATTAGAAAAACAACGAGCGCATATACTCAGTCAGTCTCTCAAGAATTCAACAATCCAACAACAATTCCTTCTGACGACTTGGTCCGTGTAGATCGTCGAAATAACTTATTATAATATAGAATTTTTTTCCCACTGGGCATTCTTGAAATTTTATTCCGATTGGGCTATGATGTGGATGGTGAACTGTGATAGATGGGAACCCGAAGAGAAGAAGTTGAAAATCTGAATGCCCAGTGAGATGCGCTGTACGAGTGGGGCCTTGTCAGATGGGTTCAAGTGCCGATGCTCCGCGTGCACGGCACATAAGAACTAAGATGATGACTGTCCATGGCTTGGATGATGATTTTTGAAATTCGTAAACTGCTGTGTGAGTTAAGTTGCAAGTCTTTTGATGATAACTTTGTATCCGCTCCATGGACCTTTCGGGATAATGAGATTAACCATTTAGTGATTGCAACCGTTAACCGGTATCAACGCCTCGCTTTGGAGTTGAAGCGGTTCGAAAACATCGGAGTACTTGGCGTAGGTTGTCAGTGCCGTGTTTATTAAAACAATGTGTAAAATTGTGTGATAGGTCGATGTAATTTGCTGTACTATGGTCCGGTACCGGTACATAGGACATACAAACTGCTTTTTTTCTCTCTGTCAGAAAGCGTCCTACAATGTCCCATAGACTTTGATTCAGGGTATGAAGATTACCGCTGTCTATGAATAAGTACTATATACGTCCATAAACGAACTCGCCTGTACCCTCCTGTACCGGACCAAGCTATTTGAAATACAGAACGTCTGGCCGTTCCTGACACTCACACCACCATTCATCGTGGTTACAACATGTACCGTTGGCGAGAAGGACATTGGTTAGATTTGACATCAGATCGTGCGGTTGGGGTCCTCCTCACGTGTAGCACGTCACACTATATGATCAAACATTCATTAATGATCATTATGTTTTGTATTCAGGGGTACCTCGATGTCACTACATTTTCGAAGCCGCACAGTTACATATGGAGTCAGTAAGAACATACGAAAAGATGGATTCCTCGAATAGAGGCGTTGTACGGCAAGCATGCATTCTCGATCTTCTCTATCCAAATCTTGAGACTGATCTTGAATCTGGCAGTTCCTGTGACGGCAACAAAGTGCGGAAACAGATCCGAGGAGGGCTACGAGTCAATCTCGTGAAGGATAACCTGTCATGATCTGAACGCAGCTCTTGAAGGTATATTTATCTTGCAGTAGTTGGATGTATATTAATTGAGCTTGGGCACGCAATGCATATTGTTTTTTGTAGGAAAAGTGATTGATTGAATGTGTTAGGCCACTGCAATATCAAAGCGTGAAGTAAACCAATCACTCGACGGGTCGGACTTAACATCATGATACTATGAGCGAAGATTTGCGGATGTCTTCTCTGCGATTGTCAAACTTAATTGAAACAAGCCAGTACTGTACTCAAGTTCCTCCTGATCATGTAAGTTTAATGAAAGATCATCATTCAACCCGAAGTCTCTGCAAGATCCTTAGGTACATGTCACAGGATATTCTTGACTGATTAATCTTAGGTGTCCAACATAGTTACATCAGACTTGTAACGCGGTGCCGGGAGTGGCACCTCACCAAGACTTGCCTTTCGGGTCAAATTCAATCAATGTCCTTCTCGCCAATGGTAAGCATGTTAACAGTCCAATGCGACTATGAGCACGGCAGCCGCGCAAATTCTGAAAGTCGAGCCTGAGAAGGACTATAAAAACATCTCTCAGAATTTAAATTGCCAAACAAATTTCCACTAGAAATCCAACTCCATCAAGGTACACGGGACTTTCAAAGCCGAGTCCTCGCAAATAGCTTAAAGCCACGGATCTGCGCATGTCTGGTTTTAAAGATATGATCATACGAGAATGACTAGACTATACTTGGACGAAGAAAAGTTGACGCGTTTGGGTGAGAGTTAAGTTGGTAAAAGGAGTTTTTGTTTGTTCCAGTATATATCAGCGCACCTGGGACTCTTTTTTTCAGCAAGGAAAATCGACCCTCGGACGCGTCGATAGAGTTCCAGATAAACGCCGAAGCTGTTATCCCCATTTCCTTCGGGCAGGCCCGCACACCTGAGATTTTCACAACAAGAAGCCGGCGTGTAATATGTAGAACGGTAAAATTAGCAAGGTACTTAGTAACCCACGACGCCAAGTCAAAACTTCATCGTGATCTATTTTTTGCGTCTTTTTATTTCTGATCCCAACCCTTAAAAGTGCCTGTCCGATCTGTGTGCGCGATATTGTTGTTCCTGATACGACAAAGTTGTTTTACGTACTGGTACCATAGTCAAAATTCGTTCGCTCGCCTACTCGGGTTTCCCTTCTTTTTGAGCGAGTACGTGTAGTAGCTGAAAATATACACTACTCGCTTCGTCATTCGGCCTGGCACGGTGATATGTGCCGTGGTTCGGATCAGTCATTGGGATTTTGTAACTACAATTCTTTGTGGCGTTCCTATGGAGATCATGTAAATCGGATTAAGTGAATAGATCGGCCTGGCACGGTGATATGTGCCGTGGTTCGGATCAGTCATTGGAATTTTGTGGCCGCACTTCTTTGTGGCGTTCCTATGGAGATCATGTAAATCGGATTAAGTGAATAGAATAGTTAACATCGGCGGAAAAGGAGAATTACTGAAGTCAAATGTCAAAACTCTTGAGACGCAAGTATGTATTTCCTGCTGGTGTTTTATCGCTCTTATCAGATGATTCAATGATTACTTTTAGTAAAAATTCCAGATGTAATCGCAGAAAGAAAAAAAGAGCAGGTCTTGCCGCCTCAGGCGACAAATCTCAGTCTTTCGATGAATGAATTCTATATTCCACTTCCAGATCGCAAAGAAGAAAACAGCCTTGCCTCGCCTCGCCGCCTCAGCCGATGACAGTATCACATGCCACGCATAGAGGCCTCAAATCAAATCATAACGTATAGTGTACCGTGCTTCACTTTTTCGCATTGAGGTTGTGATGATGGTAAGGGACATCAACATCGTCATCAACTGCAGGGTCGTTCCCATCAAACCCGATGATCAGCCCAAAAAGGAACCCCGCGAATTGCAAATTCGTTAGTTCCCCCGCGATCGACGAGGTACTTTGCACCTTATCTCATTTCCCCTGCCGAGTAATCCATTCCAGAAAAGTTTTGAATCCTATGGAAATACCTTTGTTCAGCGCTCAGTTCAGAGAGAAGAATTGAGACCCTGGGTGTTGCTTCTAAAACTGAGTCTGAAAACACACACTGTGATTTCTTGGAAAGCCTTGGATAGATAGATAGATCTGAAGGGACGGACACAGCATAAAGGAGATAAGTAGGAGACCCGAAAGCGGATAATCGATGACCAAAAATAGAATCTAAATGCATCTAGGGGAATTATGGGCTTCGAGATGGAATCAAACTTGGTGATGTTGATGTGTTAATAAAACAGCCCAGCACAGGTAAGTAAGGTATGTACTACATGTAAATCGGACAAAAGATATGTGCGGGTACTTTGAGTAAAGGAGAGATGATACGATAGGGTGTGGTATCAGACGGAGGGTCCATTGTTGAGAATCGGGTATGTGGGATTAAGGAGGGTTGATTGCCGAGAGAGAGGTAGCTGTTAATACCCGCGTGTAGCTAGCCCATGCATAAGTGCGGGACCACTCGACCTACATAGAGGGAGAGTGGTAGTTAGCAAGCTGAGATAGAAGAACGAAGCGTCGAGAGAATAACATACGTTCCGAGTCGTTCAGCACCAGCCTTGAACATATCCTGAGCCTTCTCAAAACTTCTAATCCCACCCGAAGCCTTCACCTTAACTCTTCCCTCCATATACGCCACCGTCCTCCACATCAAACTAACGTCTTCCTTCGTCGCACCAGGAGAACTCGACCCACCAGCAAATCCAGTGCAAGTTTTAACAAAGGCAGCACCAGCTTCAGCTGCAAGATAACATGCGGCGATTTTTTCTTCGGTTGTGAGGAATGAAGTTTCGATGATGACTTTGACTGGGTATGGATGGGATGCTTGGACGGTTGTGTGAATGTCAGTGTAGACAGCACAAAAGTTGGAGGATTTTAAGGCGCCGAGGGGGACGACGGTGTCGATTTCGCGGGCTCCGTCGGCGATGGCTTGAGTGGCTTCGTAAGCTTTGGCTTTGGGAGAAGCGGCGCCCAAGGGGAAACCAACGACGCAACAGACGAGAGTGTTGGAGTTGTTTTGAGCCATGCGCTCAAAGACTTGACGGACATTTGAACCGTTCACGCAGCAAGACTAGCGAGGAAAAAAAATGAGAATGGATATCAGAGGGAGGACGAGGACGAACCTTGAATTTGAATCGAACGGCCTCATCGCAGAGTCTGTCAATTTGTGCGGTAGTTGCGTCTGGAGTGAGGAGAGTATGGTCTATAGCGTGCGGAAACCTAGGGTCGTCCGGGGACGAGAGGTCTGCAAGAGGGGGAGTAGGAAGGGAGTTGTCTGGGGTGTTGAGGACGTGGGCGATTTTGGCATGGATAAGTTTCGCCCATTGCTCGTTGGAGCGGTGAGTGAGTATCATAATTCTGTCGTGTTTCGGGTTACAGAGAAGGAAAGAAGGAGAGTTGGATTGATTTGGCATTATATTTATTTAGGAAGCGCATGCAGAGGAATCCGCGGAGACCGAGGAGATCGGGGAAAGTTGAAAGGTTATTTGGAAATGTTATCTTATCGGGGATAGGCTTATTGGTTCGCCGAGATCTCTGAATCCCGAGAACGGACGAACAAACGCGCGTCCACATGTCAATGGCCACCAGACTCCTCAGTTCCAGAGTGCTGTATCTGTGCACCGCGAGGGTGACACGGCGTCTTGTTCCGCGTGGGGGCGTAGTGCAGCGTGGGTTTGCAGCGAGGCAATATGCGACTCTGCCAAAGCAGCAGGGTTTTAGTCTGGCGCCGCAGGGCAAGGGCGAGGCTCTCAGGGAATACGTGCGTGTACACTTTTACGGCTTTGTGCTGATGCTGAGTTGGAGTAGAGCACAGACTTGACGGCACTTGCGAGACAAGGAAAGCTTGATCCGACAATTGGCAGAGACGAAGGTGTGACAACTCACAAAGCCCAAGAACAATACATCTGACCTGCTTGAAGAAATCCGAAGGACCATTCAGAGTATCACGAGCCTCTTTTGACGCTCCTAGCTTCTGACTGACAGCACACCCGCACAGTTTTATCCCGCAGGACCAAGTCGAATCCAGTTCTCATTGGGCCTCCTGGCGTCGGAAAAACAGCCATCCTCGAAGGTCTCGCCAGCCGCATCGTCTCCAAGGAAGTCCCCGAGGTATGCTTCCCTTTTCTCGCTCGGCTTGGGTTGACGTCACATTCTGCAGTCGCTGCAAGACAAACGCGTTCTGTCGATTGACCTCTCGTCTATCCTTGCTGGCTCGGGTGTTCGTGGTCAGTTTGAGGAAAAGTTCAAGGCGTTGTTGCGAGACATTGAAGACGAGGCTGGAAAAATCATTTGCTTCATTGATGAAATACGTGCGCAGTACGAGTCTACTCTCACTACATATGGTCGCTCAACATTTCTACAGACACGCTCTTTCAGCTTGGTAAAGCAGAGGGCAGCATCGACGCCGGTCAGATGATCAAGCCAGCCCTCGCTCGTGGTCTTCAGCTCGTCGGCGCAACAACTCGTACGTCCCCAGTTCTCTCTTGTTTCACTCGCTTATACTCCTTCAAGCCGACGAATACCGCAAGACAATTGGCAAAGACGCAGCTCTCGAACGTCGTTTCCAGCCTATCCAAATCACTGAACCTACCGTCTCCTCAACAATCTCCATCCTCCGTGGCCTCAAACCACGTTACGAAGTTCACCACGGCGTCGAAATCTCAGACGCTGCACTCGTCACTGCCGCTCTCTACGGCGCGCGATACATCTCTGATCGGTATTTACCAGACAAAGCTATCGATCTCGTTGACGAAGCTGCTTCAGCTTTAAGATTGGCGCAAGAGAGCAAACCGGACGAGTTGGAGCAGTTGGATAGGGATATTGTGACGTTGCAAATCGAGTTGGAGAGTTTGAAAAAGGAGACGGATGTGTTTAGCGTTGAAAGAAGGGACAAGGTCCAGAGTGAGCTGGATAGTAAGCGGAAGGAGGCGGAAGAGTTGACAAAGATTTGGAAGGCCGCGGGAGCGAGGCTGGAAAAAACAAAGGACATCAAGAAGAAGCTCGAGGACGCGAAATACCAATTGGAGGTAGCTCAGAGGCAAGGCCAATATGAAGTTGCCTCGAGGCTGCGGTATGCGACGATTCCGGAACTGGAGAGACAACTCCCGAAGGATAATGGAACAGATGAAGCGACGACGGAACAAGAAGGTCCTTTGGCCATGTTACACGAAAGAGTCACCAGCAGCGATATCTCTCGAGTGGTAGCCAAGGCCACAGGTATCCCCGTCACGAACCTCCTGAAAGGAGAAAGGGAAAAGTTGGTTCATGTGAGTCTCTTTTCTATTCTACAAAAGCGTACTATTGACGATGCGCAGATGGAAGACGCTCTAAAACAACGCGTCGTAGGTCAAGACCGCGTCGTACAAGCAATCAGCGACGCCGTTCGGATCTCTCGTGCAGGCTTACAAGCGCCAAACCGTCCAGTCGCGTCGTTTTTATTTATGGGACCGACGGGTGTAGGAAAAACGGAACTATGTAAAGCTTTAGCTGCGTTCCTTTACAATGATGAACAACGTGGATTGATCACCATCAACATGTCCGAGGTAAGTTCAACTCGTCGTTCTATCTATCAGTGTTTGACGGATATGTTTTTTCTAGTATCATGATAGACATACTATTTCAAGACTTATTGGTGCTGCACCGGGTTACGTCGGGTTCGAAGAAGGCGGTCAATTAACAGAAGCTGTTCGTCGAAAACCATACGGTACGCTTTCACACCTCCAAATGTTAATTACTCAACTAGCACCGCAGCCGTAATCCTCCTCGACGAACTCGAAAAGGCGCACAAAGACGTCTCCCTAATCCTCCTCCAACTCCTCGACGAAGGAACCCTCACAGACTCTCAGGGCCGCAAAGTCGATTTCAAAAACACCATCATATGTCTAACATCCAACATCGGTTCCGACATTCTTTCACACCACACCGCGACGGATCCAACAACGGGAACGATAACTAAAGAAGCTAAAGATGAAGTTATGGATCGCCTCAGCGAGAGTTTTCCTCCCGAACTTCTGAACCGTCTCGATTCAATTCAAATATTCAATAAACTAACAAAAGAAAAGATTATGGAGATTGTGGAATTGAGATTAGAAGACGTGAGAGAGAGGTTGAAATCGAAACGAATCAAACTCGAAGTGACATCACAGGCAAAGACGAAGTTGGCGGAGAGTGGGTATTCAGAGGTGTATGGTGCCAGATCGATTGCGAGGATTGTGAGGACGGATGTTTTGTTCCCGCTTGCGCAGAGTTTGTTGAGGGGGACGGTTAGAGATGGGGATGTTGTCAAGGTTCATGTGCAGGAGGGAAGGATTGTGGTTGGGGATTGTCATCCCCCTGAACCGGCCATTGGAAATCCGGCGAAGGAGGTTGAGGTTGAGGTTGAGGGTGAGGAGGGGAGTGCTGAGGTGAAGATTTAAGTGCTTTTTTGCTTCCCCCCGTTCATTGTATCTATACAACCGACCCTACTTACACCCGGCTCAATCTTACCTTAATTATCCATAGATAGATCTACATAACTAAATTGTGATAATCCGCGTTCTCTCAGAGCGCGACTAAACGACTATAGCAAAACATGCTTGTTGAGATCAGCTTTAACCGGAAACCCGATGCACCGCTATGTTTGTGATGCTGACAGCTCGCGCGTCGCTTACGTCTAGAGTCCGGATGGTGGTTTCCTGTCAGAGATTTTGAGAGATTCCTCCAGTCGTCCGGTCATGTGGCAATCGCGGTTCATCGCCTGTTCCTCCTGGGCCGGTATAGCCATTCAAACCC
>KQ962688.1:6041-23236 GCA_001563735.1 Leucoagaricus sp. SymC.cos
CTCTATCTCTTGCACCTCTCAGTATCTTGTAATTTCCCTTTTCTGCTATATCCTGCTATTTTCCATCCACGCCCAAAACATCTCTGCTCTATCCCGGTTTTTCCTTATACTCTGCCTCCCTATCTCTCTATTTCCTTTCTACTTATATAGTCTTTTTTTTCTGCCTCTCTCCACACCATTCCACTTCCTTTCCAATATTTTCTGCTCCATTTTCATTTTTTCTTAATTCACACCATATTTCCCAAGAAAAACACAACTAAAATTTTATTCCTTCTCCAGTGGTATAGTCATTGTCCAAAAAGTTTGTAGCAGTAACAAGAAGTGGAAGAGAGTGGCCCCAACATCCTAGTCCTCCTCCATCTCATCGCCATCCTTCCCGGCCTCTTCCTCATCATCCTCCAGCATCTTCCCACTCAAGCTCCCTGCCGATTGTCCCATCTTCCACAACATATCTTCATCCATGAGGTCCAGGGTTCTCTCCAAGCAGAAATATGACTGGTCGGTGATTGTGACCAGGTTATCAATGGTGCCGATCAGCACTTTCATTACACCTTCATTGATGTTGATAAGGGGTTGGTTCAGTGGCTTCATCATCAGCTGACATTTCTTCTTGTGCTTGTAGCATGGCCCACAGGATTTAGTCTTTTGGTTACTAGGAAGCAATCAGACGTCAGTTCATTTTCAGTCAAATCAGAAACACTTACCCTTTTGGCTTGGCAACCACACATTCCAGCCCGAGGTCATGACACCTCTGGCATGTCCTTCCGCCACCCATCACTGGCCTGGGTCATATCGTAATCATCAGACCCCTCTTATTATGCAGTTTCTTGATGACCACAGCTTCCTCCTCCTCATCTTCATCCTCATCCTCCTCCCACACCTGCTTCTGACTCGATCCTTCTGATGCCACCTGCGATGACCCAGCCATTGACTCGTCTTGAGACTGGGCCCTGCCCTTACCTTTCTCCTTTGCTCTCACTGCCACTTGCTCTTTCTCCTCCTTCTGCCGATGCCTTTTCACCACCTTCCGCTCACGTTCCTCCTTCTCATGCTCCACACACTCCTTCACCAATTGTTCTTCCTCCTCTATCCTCGCCAACTCTTCCTCCTCTTGACGCTCCTTCTCTTCTGCCCTCAGCCTTTCCTTCTCCACCTTTTTCATTGCCTCCTCCTGCAATCGTCTTGTCTCAGCAAGTTGCTGCCGGCATTCTGCTGCACCAATGGCAGGGGTTTGGGATCACTGGGTCTGGGATGGTGGAGGGCTCGACATGATAGTAAGAGGTTAAGAATGAAAGTTCAAAGGTCGACTTATATATATATAGGGGTGCATGATTTTTCCATGTGATTGATTCCATTGGCCTCGAAGGCTTGGCCTTAAGGGGGGAATACTGTTACAACTTGTACGTTTCTGGACAAACCTGACTAATACTGACTGTTTCCAAATTATTCTGTTTCTATTCCTACTGCTTTATATCTTATCACTTCCTTGTGTATTATTTGCTTCCGAATAATCCTGCATGCTTCTGCCTATCTCCCTTTCAATTCCATTTGCCTTTTATCCCCATCAATTATTAGTTCTTATTCCTTTCTATATCCTTCCACTTGATACCAATAGTTTCTGTTCCACCTTCACATTTCCTTTTATGTTATGCCCGCCTTTTATGATTTCATTCATACTTCATATGTCACCACCTATTTCCCTTTATATGCCTGCTCTTCATACTATGTCATCCCTCTTCATTATCTCTCTGTTGTTTCTATCACATGCTCGTCATGTCGCATAGCTTTCTGTTTATTCTACTTTCTTGTTTATCACTTTCCAATGTTTTCCATAGGTATATAAGTAGCAGATTACTGTTCATGTATTCTCCAGTCTGATAATTGACTTAGTTTGACATTCCTGATTATTCCAACTTTAAACTATTTGTCCTCTTGAGTTTTCTCTAAGTCCCTTCTCTCGTATTCCTAAATTGGACCACTGGCAGTGGAATGGCGCAGCACATAAGCTGAAGCCAAGGTCCATTCCTGACTCCTTCCGATCTCATGCCTCTGTCTCTGTCTCTGTCTCCACATTGATTGTCTCTGACCCTTTCTGACCCTTCCATGTCTATTCCCTCTCAATCCTGTCTCAGAACTTAACAAGTAGGAATGTTGTGGCAGCATTGTACAAGTTGGCGTTTTAAGACAAGCTCATTTGGGATAGATAATTTGCCATTTACATGAGACAATCCTTCAAATCCTGGGGATTTTTGAATAAGGGTGGTGGTGGCATCGTCGATGATGTTCAATTCTTCTTTGTCAAAGAATTTGTTAGGGAGTGTGGTGACATTGTGATTATCTTTATCTGTTGGTTTGTGGTCAGGGTGATAGGATAAAGCATTGGTGGGTCCATTCTTTTGTCCAGCTATGTGTTTAATTTCAAGGTTGAATCTAGAAAGATATTGGGTCCAGTGTGCTTGACATCTGCTGAGGTCCTGGGGTTTTCTCCATCTTTTTAGATTTTCATGATCTGACCAGACAATAGTTTTGTGAGAGGATCCTTTGATGTAGTGTCTCCATTCTTTGAGGGTGCAGATGATAGCAAAGAATTCTTGTTCAGAGCAATGATAATTGTGTTCTGCAGTGGTGAATGATTTGGAGAGATAGGCAATGGGGTGTTTGGCACCATTGTCATCCTTTTACAGAAGGATGGCTCCTGAAGCAAATTGTGATGCATCACATTCGATTTTGAAAGGTTTTGCATAGTCAGGCATGAGCAGTATGGGTTCTTTGAGAAACTTCTCCTTTAGTTGGGTGAATGCCATGTTGCATTCTGGCATCCAGATAAAGGGTTTGTTTTTGCTCATGAGTGTGTTGAGGGGTCATATGTGGTCAGCATATCAATAAATGAATTATCAGTAGAAGTTACAGAATCTGATAAATTTTCGAACATCTTGGGTGCATTTAGGTGTAGGCCAATCTTTGATCCCTTTTAGTTTAGTTGGGTCCATTGAGACTGAGTCAGGTTTGATGATAATAACAAGGTATTCTAGGGTTTGTTGTGCAAACTTGCATTTTTTGGTCTTCAAGTAAAGATTATTATCTTGAAGTATTTTTAGAACTTTGTGAGTGATCTGTTGAAGTTCTTCTTTAGTCTTGGCATAGATCAGTATGTTGTCTAAATAGACTATTACAACACCTTGATTAATGAGGGGGCAGAATAGAGAATCCATCATTGATTGGAATGTGGTGGGGGAGTTGCATATTCCAAAGAACATAACAGTGGGTTCAAATAAGCCTTTATAGGTCTTGAAAGCAGCTTTCTACATGTTTTGAGGGTAAATCCTAATATTATTATATCCAAGGCATACGTCGAGTTTGGTGAAGTATTTGGTGCCTTTAAGTTTATCAAGGATTTGGGATATAAGGGGAATAGGATAGGTATTTTTGATGGTATGTTCATTGAGATAGTGATAATCTTGGCAGAGTCATAGTTTTCTGTCTTTTTTTGCTATAAAAAAGAAAGGGGATGCCATGGGGGATTTGGATGGTTTGATATAGCCTTTTTTGATATTTTCCTTGAGAAATGCTTTGAGTTCTTATTCTTCTTTGAGTGACAGCTGGTAAGATTTCATCAAAATGGGGCAGAAGGATGGCCTGGTCTCAATTTTATAATCCCAAGAATGAGGTGGGGGGTATCTCTCAGATACTTTCTTGTTGAATACTTTGAGGAAGTCGTAGTATTCCAGGGGTATAGCTTTCTTTGGGTCATCTTGTCATTTGGCTTTAAATTGTTAGTCAAGGAAAATGGAGGCGGAAGTTTTGAAATTAATTTCTTCAAAGTCTTGTCCTGTTGGTTTGAGATAGGACATGTTGTTAATTTTGATAGGGTGGTTGTCTTTGTGCATTGAATTAATGAGTTCTTGAAATTGTTTTTGTTTCCAAGGATGTTGTCTCCATTATAGTGTACCATTTTCCCAATCAATATCTGGATTGTGTTGTTATAGCCATGGTAGGCCTAGGATCATTCAGGGGCATCCTAAGCTGATGACTTTTGGTTTAATATCCATATCAATTCTATCAACAGTTATGGTGAGGAGGCAATAATATGTAGCTGTTTCTTGTTGGTTGGTTGTACTATTGGCATTTTCTATAGTGATGGGGTTTTTGAGAGGGTGAAGGAGTGGTTCAAGATTGTGGATGTAAATAAATGAAGGGTTGACAAAAGTTCCTGAGGCACCAGAATTGAGGAGAGCAAGGATTTCCATGTTTCCCTTAGAGTTCAAATCCACATTAAGATGACAAGGAAGATGTATTACTTGACTGAATGACTAGTAGAGTTGTACATTGTTTATAGAATGTCCTGCATTCTTATGCAGATAAGATCTGGAAGGTGGGGAAGGAGGAGAGCTTGATGTGGTTTGGACAAGTCTCCTTAAGCAAAATCCTTTATATGTTGGATGTCTTGTCAGGAGATTGAGTCAATAGTGTTGATTTCTTCATAGATTTCTTCTACTTCACTTTCTTCAGTGTCATTTACAAGTTCTTGTATTTCTAGCATTTTCTTTTTGCTGAGACAACATTTCCCTTGTTTGTTGCATGAAATGGTGTTTTGAGGGATATTGTGGGAAAATTTGGGTCATAGGGATGTATTAGGTGACAAAGAAATTCATGGGCCAATCCTGGAGGATAGAGATGGTTGTAGGACTTCTCTGAGGGGGCATTTCACAGCATGGTGACCTAGTTTGTGGCAACAGAAGCAACTGCCTGATTTCCAGTCATGTTTCTGTTTATTAGTGAATATTGCATTGAGGTGTTCTTGTACCAGCTGTTCTGCAGCAGCTTTGACTTGTTCCTAGAAGTTTGATTCATTGTCTTCTGATTTAGAATCAAAGTTGGGGTCAAGAAGAGTTTCATTTGCTTTCAGGTGGATGTTGTTGATCCTGTCTGTGATAGTGTCAATATCCATCACCATAGGATCTTTCTGTGGTGGCGAGGTGTGAGGAGGAAGGCTCAATCTATAAATTGGAGTTTGGTAATTCAACGATTTATGTTTTTGATGTTGGTCTGTTTGATGTCCTCTGGAATGTCTGGCATTTCTTGCAAGATAGCTTTCTTCCATCTTAGCAACTTGAGCCTGTGCTTGTGCAGTGGTGATCCAAGCATCAAGGGTGTTCACAGGGTTTTGTGAGATTGTTTTGTATGCAATCTTGGGATGAAGGCTATTTTTGAAATAGTAGACCTTCTCTATTTCTCCTGTGATTTCTGTTTGTGTAACCAAGGAGTGGGATTCAGAGATGTATGTTTCAATGTCTCTATTTCCTTGCAAAAATGATGAAAGATGATCGAGGGTGTCAGCTTGAGTGCTAGCTGGTTGGTATGAGGTGTTCATCTCTGTCCAGAAGGTATTGTAGGCTGTGGGTGTGAAGCCTGTATTGGCCTGCATATTGGTCTCAATATAAGTGGATCTCCATGAGGCTGCTGATCCATCTATATAGAATAAGATCCATGGTATGGCAATGGTATTGTCAATATTGCCTGTGGAGTTGTTAAATAATGTGGTGTTTTCTGAGATGTAAAGCTTGATGGCTTCTTTCTATCATCTGTAATCCTTTGGGTTACTGAGGAATATTGGTGGAGTGTTGAACTTAGGTCATTTTGGAGTCATTGTTGCTATGTTGGGTAAGTTGGTTGGGGGTGGATTAGATGGCAGGTTTGGAGGTGGTTGATGTGGGGTTCTAGGTATATTCCTAGGGGGTGGTGAAGATGTGGTTTGGGGTATTCTAGATGGGTTTGGAGTGCAAGGTTGAGGTTATGTCAGAAGTGAGAGAAGGGGAGATTGTCTTGAAGTTGACTGTATGTTGGTGGTGGGGTTAAGAGCACTTTCTCTGTTCTTGAGTTGTTCTCAGATGGTTTGTTCAAACAGAGAGAGGGCAGTGTTTGCTGTTTTTGTCCTAATGTGGTATAACCATTGTTATACTGAGTCAAGGTTGAGTTTTGAGATATCAAAGAGTTTATCTGCAATAAATGATCATCATTGTAAAAGATACTTGTAAACTCATTCTTTCTGAGTGGTGCAAGTGTGTTTTGTCTCATAGTAGTTGATAGTATTGTTGAGTTGAGCAGGATCTTGGCTTCAGATCTTTTTAACTGCTCTTTCAAATCTATCTTCTTCTTCTTGAGTGAACTGTTCAGATACTTGGAACTGTGTTTTGGATAATTCAGACTTGAGGGGTTCAGAAGGTAATCTTCCTTTTCTTTTGCTTGAAGAAGCAATTGTGGGTGGGTGGAAGGGGGGTGGTGTGCCTGGGAGTTTAGGTGAGGGTTCAGGGGAAGGTGAAGCAGTATGAGTGGTCAAGATAGTACTTGTCTCTCTTGATGATGAACTGGGTGGGAGAGAGTTCTTTCTATGTTCTCTGGCTTCTTTCCTTTGTTCAGAGGTTGGAGGGTAGGGAGCTCCTGAAGAGGTGGAGCAGGTGATTGATAGGGGTGGGGGTCGAGGTAGTATTGTGAGATGAGATGCACAGTGTCATAGTGTTCAATGAGATTATTAGAGGTGGAGGTTGAAGTAGTTGTCCAAGAAGATGAAGAGGAGTCAGAGTGGATATAGAATAAAATAGTGGAGGAGTAATGGGATGCAAAGAAGGGGGTTCAGTTTGGATATAAGTCAGTGACCTTGGTTTGACTTCTTCTATAGTGATGCACAGGGTGTGTAGGATGACAGAGACTTAGCAGAGATGTGTTGAATTTAAACTCTTGTTAACATTCTGAACTAGACAGTCATTGTTAAGGTTAGACAGACTCTCTTGTATGAGTGACAAGGATAGTGTGGAGAGTCTAGCAACTGTGGTGTAGAGTTCACTTGTGATTGGGAGCCTAGCATTAGAGCATAGAGCCAATCAGTGCAGGGAACCTAACAATAGAGTATAGAGCCTGCAGTATAGGGTTGTCTAGTGATGAAGTGTAGAGCCCTATGGAGTCTAAGGATATGATGCATGCAGAGGTTTGTAAAGGAAGTTATATACTTATGTTATTGCTACCCAGCCTATCTGGAAGACTCAGCAGGCCTTACTATACACTCTAGTGACAAAGGTCTAGCCTAGAGCAGGGTGTAATGTGCAAAGGTTATGTGTACTGTAAATGCTAATACATGAGTGAACACAAGCAGAGTTTAAGAGAGTGACTGATAAGAGCTCAACTAGAATTATCACACAAGAGGTTTATGCATGATATAAACTAGTATATAACTTGGAGTTATACCTACTAATACATCAGCTTTATATACTAAAATGATACTACCTATTACAGACAACAACTAGGTCTGAGGTGAAGGCAAGGATTACACTAGGATGCAGAACAGGGGATAGTGCTGGGGATCACTGGCAAGCACTTTAGCAAGGAGAATGAAAATGTGGACATATACTACATATTGGGAGGAATCTGTACAAATATAGGCATGAATCATGCTGGGAAGTAAGGGTCAGATATAGAGTCATTAGAAGAATAGATAAATGAGTCTGGATCAAATATGATGTCACCATCCATATATGGGAATGAAGTCCTGGTGATCATAACAGAGCCAAATGCCATTTTTCACAAACAAGTGACCTGTCATAGGGAGTATGTCACTAAGTGAGAGCTACTACACTCTCTTGCCAAGTTGATGCTTCAGTTTCAAGCACATAAAAAGTCAAAATCTCTCTTCTTAAATTTTCTGCCCACCTCAACCCTGTGTATAACAGATTCAGAACTCAAATAACTGCACAGTGAGCCAAAGTTAAATGTACATGCATGGGGGAGCCATCTGCATTCTCCTTTGCCCTCACAAACCATGGCTTGGCTGCTTATTGCTGCCAATCTCCTATGCCTGACCACTTGTGCAGTTGCTTGATAAAATCATGTTACCCTGAGGGTCATACTAGAAGTGAAAGTATAGTCTTGACAGTTTGTGGGTTTACAAGTCAATGGTCATAGTTAGCCACTTTAATGGCTTATTTGGTGATTGTGGATTCACTGTGTAAAGAGGGTCACACAATCAATGATTAGTATTATTACCATAGTGCTACAAGACTGCTACTTTTGTGCAAAGGTCATAAATAGTGCTGGCAATTTTTGGAAACACTCCTTTTGGCTGGCTGAACTAATTGTATGAAGGGGTTTATGATGGAGGATCTTCAGATTTTTCTGAGAATTCCAGGAAATTCTGCTATTTTTTCAACTTACCATCCAGCCAATTGGTCACTGCACCCAAGTAGTGGTGTCTAGGTGGCCTGCACTGCAGGGTACTACATGAAATCAGGCTGTCTATGAGCTTCACCCATCAAATTTCCATGCCTATCTTAATTCTCCACATTTACACCAAGAATGTGTTTTTACCACTGTTGCTGTAGATGGACAGAATCTTCAAGACTTTTTACCACTGCCACAGCCACCACCATCAGGTTGCCTATGAGCTTCACCAATCAAATTTCCATTCCTATCTTGACTCTCCAGACTCACACCAAGAACATATTTTTCCCACTGTTGTTGTAGATGGATAGAAGCTTCAAGACATTTATACCACCACTACAATGGCCACCACCACCACCATCACCAGAGCTTGCTCTACTGATCCTTCTGCAATAACTTTACTTACTTGAAGCTGGAACACACATACCTCTGTGACCTCCTACAGCCAATCCACAACACACAGCAACCTGTTTGGCAAATGTTCCTACACTTCCACCATAAGCCAGAGTGAGAACTTCATGCTTTCCTCTCATATCCCACATAATAGTATAACCAGTACTGCTAGAGCCAGCAAGAACCTACTTGATTCTATGCAACAGAAAGTAATTTCATCAGCCTTTATACTACAATCTTCACTCATTTAAGCTCTCTGTCAAGCCTTCATCTTTCAAGTGCCTCCATCTGATTGACCTACCCAGTGTACTCCTCTTGGAAGTCATGGACCTGATTCATCGATACCTCTATGAATATCCCAACACAAGCTGTCTTACTATTGCCAACCTCGTAGATGATGACTTAGACTATCTGACTCTCTTCTTGAAGACACACCTGACCCTCACAGTGGTGGTATGAGTGGCAGTGGAGGCAGTGGAGACTGAAGAACCCAGCTGTTAGTCAATCTGGCAATGCTTGTCAATGACTACTCCAATTTGAACTGGGATCCAGAACTCATCAACACTGGACTTGTATTCCAGACAAATAAACCTAGTGACATGTTATCTGCCCTTGTTTCTATTTATGACTTGCAGAATCTTTTTGTGAAGGAGCTTCAAGTTTTCCTTGCTCAACGTCTTCTATCCATATCCATATCTGGTAATAGAAAGGATAACAGTAAAACTACAGAGAGGATTGAAAAATAGTGGAGGAACACTGAAATTCTCAAATTATGATTTGAGGAGGCCATATTGGGAGTCTCCAAAGTCATGTTGAGAGATATGACTGATTTGCAATGAATTGACTTATCTATTCAAGCTCAGTTTGACCAAATGACAGTTCCTTGGGCAAATTCCTTACAAATACTATCTTTGACATTGTCATCAACAAGTGTCGTACACCCTACCATCATCTCCCATCACTTCCAGCCCTCGCTCTCATCTATAATGTCCTCTTCCTACTCTTCTTATTCCAGCACCACACTCTCCTCTTTAACACTTTCCTACCTGGTCACTTTATATCTCTCCAGCAGTCTTACACTTCCCAGTTCATGAGATCCAAACCCAACAAGACATTATGGTTCATTATAGACCTCAGGAGTACCACTCTCCTTCTTGAATTACAAGATTGAGAAGTGGAGGTGACCATTTCTCCACTCAAAGTGGCACTTATTGAGTTGTTCTCTGGTTTGCCTCTTTCAGTGTCATTAGCTTCAGAGGACCCTGATGCTGGTGGAACTGCAGCAATGATAGAGGCCAGAGATGGTCATAGAGATAGAAAGAAAGGAGTGTGGATGCAAGATATATCATGAGAGGGCATCAGAGACATTGATAAGGGCTTGGTTCTATTCTAAGAGTGATATGGATGAGAGGGCTTGTTTAAAGTTGTTGAAGTGAAAGAGGAAGGGAAGAAGGGTGGTGAGGGTGCTAGTGTGACAAGACAAGGTGCATTTTGATTGTAATTGAACTTAGAGTTGTTTTGTTCAGTACTGATATTGGTTGATGTTTGTTTGTTATTCAATATGATAGCAGTGGCTGTTTAGGCACATGTCCAGGAACTGGCAATTCCACCACCATAGAGTGTGCAGCAGGAGGAGGAGGAGTAGATGAGAATATATTGGAAGGTGGGACCTCGATTTTTCATTCATCAACTTCATTCTGGGTTTTCATTTCACATTTTCATTTCCTTTTCATTTATATATTGTTATTTGTCACACATGTGCTACTACATCTCATTACATTTCATCATTGCTTTTCATCTTCTCTTTTCCTTTTTGTCATTCTCATCTCTCCTTTGATCTGACAATACTATTTGTCTCTCTTTTTTCTGCTTGTTCTTGGCATGCTCATATCTAGTCTGTACTTGCAGTTCATTGAAGGAATGTTGACAAACCTTGGGGGACTTCCAATCGATTATATACAGTCCATATTATGCTTTGCTCCAGAATACAACTAGACTCAAGAGCAACAACTCACTTGGAAGTGGTGAGGAGGGAGGGCATGGTTGTGTTCAGAGATGGTGTTTGGAAGTTGAACAAGTAGAATGATTATGTTGATGGAGATGTGAGAAAAGGGTAAATGGAAATAAATAGGTTTTAAGGCCAACAGCATAGGAAACCTGCCATGTAGTTGTGCAACATGCCTTCTATAGGAGGACCTGTATCCTGTAAATTGTGGAAACTACTTATCTACACAGTTTAAATATTAAGTTCTTCTGGTGAGAAACTCAGGGGCATGATAACCTCCTGCTATTCATCTCAGTTGTGTGCTGTACTTTGAGGCTTCATGGGAGGAGTGGGGCCCTTGTCAGATGCACTGGTTTGTGGTTGGTGAAAGGAGCATTTGTATGACAAGTGTGAACTGACAATAGTACATATTTAGTGATACTACTGAAAGATGTGGTAGGCAAAACATGATACTCCTCGACTTTAATTCATTTAATGTCAAACAAGCCCTTAAATACAGTGCCATCCTTTGAAATCCTCAACCAGCAACCTATGTCAAACACAGAATCATAATTCATAATCCTTTATTTGCTGATCCACTCAAGTGTTGTTTACATTAGGCAAAGATTTTCTCCAAAGGGAAATGCTATTATGATGGCATTAGCGTTGCATTTATCCTGCAAGCATTGATGGGAGTCATGTAGAAGTTCAGAACCAATGTCTTTCATGTTTTGTACTTCAAGTAATCAATTAAAGAGCTGTAGTTTGTGGCTATAATGTCTGAGATAAGTACTAATACTGGAAGGATTAAGTTGCTTATTGATAATGTGAAATTGACTTGTTTTATATCTCTAATTTTGTTGTATTGTACTGTATCAGAAATAGAGATTTCTCTTGAGTTTCAAGCACAGTTCCAGTGGCATGCATAGGATATCTGAAGGTGAGAATGTTTCATCTGTTTCACTATAGTCTTCACCAACATTATGTTCCTTGCTGTACACATTATACAGTTATCTGGTATACTGGAGATACAAGAATGTGTGTGTGAATCGCAACTTTTGAACCACTGTTGGTAAAAGTACATTCTTTCTCGAACTATGAGAGATCCAATGATGTGAATTGACTATAACTCCAAAATAAAATTAAGCATTCAGCTATGATAATACGAGTAATCCATATGTATATCTCAGAGAGGAGAGATGTGTATGCTCATAGATTTTACACAGAGTAGATCCTCTATGATGGTGAGCTTGAAAATCATTATCTGACAAGTTGATCATATATGTATGAGTTCAATGTCAGAGCTTGTGCCAAACAACTTACATAATGATTCCAATGAAGGGAGGTTCAATAACTATAGCATGAATGATATGACAAGGTTGTTGGTGATGGTGTAATGACTTACAGAAATGAAGCCCAAATAACAATAAAGCCACCTTTGACAATGTATGCCAATATTCTTCACCAGTCTAGTCATATTGACAAAACACAGGACTTGGTCTGATATGCTCATCAAGAGAAGGTAAGCTTGGTTCAAACTGAGCATCTATCAGTGAGGGAATGCCAAAAGCCTCAATGAAAAGAGACTCATGCTGTCCAGGCATGAGAAAGGTTAAACATCCACTTTTTGTCAATCCAGTAATAGGACATGAGATATATGCTTGAGCTGATCATGATTTTATCCCTCAGGTTTTCCCTCCAATGCTCCCCCAGGGGGATACCTCATCAGGCAGCCAGTCCTTTGTGCTTTGTGGCCTTCTGTGCATGTCTACAATGGAAGAGATATTGATACAAAATGTGTGTCTGGCATTCACTCCATCACAAGCCTGTAATCACCAATATCTGCATCATCTCACTTCTCTGGACATTCTTCAGTCAGGAAAGCAACATTAAACATCATTCCTTCATGATTACCATAGTGTTCTGTAGATTGGGTTCTTGGCTCACATACTGCCTCAAGTACAATATCTGAGCCAGGATATTCTTTGATAATGACAACTTGTATGATGAACCCATCTTCATATGAATCCAGGCAGTTGCCTCTTTTGAACTTATTGCAGCCTCACCTACATTACCTGCACCTTCCTGCCTCTGTCAACCAGCACCCATACCTGTGAATTCTCCATACTTATATCACCTCCATTCTCACTCAATCACATGGTCACAGTATGTCATCAAGGTCACTGCTGCTGCCAAAAACTACCATCACTCAAATCCACACCTCCAGCTCAAGCATAGACCTTTTCCATTTCAACAATAATTCAACAATCCTTACAAGTGCCAAATGCCACTTGAACTCTTGAACCAGCTGAAGAATAGGAAGTGGAGACATGAGGGAGAGGGTGAGAGAAGGGGAAGAGCAGTTAGTGCTGCTGTGGGAGAAATGATCTTGCCTGTTGTGAGATTGGAATCAAGTGTGAGTGTGCATACAAGTTAGAGAGGGACTGAAGATCAATCAAGAGAGAGGGAATGGCCACCATTACCTTGATGTTGACATGCTCCTCTGAGATATCACCTACTGAGTCCATCTGAGTCAATAACTTTGCTCGAGCAGATTGCTTTAGCAGTGGCTGCACTATTTGGGATAAGATCAATGCCACATACACTTTTTAACTCCACTATGCTATATATGTCCAGCTCATTTGACTTTCCTATGAGCTCTCCATCTCAACAACCTACAGCTAATCTTCCTCCACCAACTAGTGGGAGTCTACCATTCCTTCCACCACCTATGCATCTGGATCAAAAACCATACAGCTTGAGATCACACCAAATATCTTCTACCCTCTCTCACTCACTCCACTGACATGCACAATGAAACAAAGCAATATTCCCATTCAGGTGAAATGTTGAATCATCTGAAGCAATCTACAGTACCAATGAGGTTTTCAGCTGAAACACCTACAACACCTACACCTCCTATGCCTAATAGTGTGATTTTGGAGTCTGAGGAGACATCATCAGCATCTCCACAGTTGCAGGTGAGGATTTATAGGAGCAAGAGTTTACATTACCAATCTACTCTTGGTTCAGCTTCTGGGTTGGGGTTCAGGACAATGTTGCCACCTCCACCTCCTGTGAGGAGGAAGAGACCAGAGAGTATTTAAATCCTTTCTTCTATGAGTGCTGCTGTGGGTACAGAAGGAGTATGGAAACCTGCTTTGTCACTGACATCATCACCTTCGAAATTGACATTCCTTGAATCAAAGAAGATTTCAATCATTCAATCTTTCCCCTCCTTCTCATCATCTTCACAAAAAGAACAGAGTCAACAGTGATGGTCTTTGTATTCATCATCATATGGTGAGTCAGGCTCAACTTCCATTTTTCCACTTTCTGGGAATAGTAGTGATAGTGGTTCAGGTCATGCTACTGGAATTTGAGTGGGGGGAACACAGAAGTGTTTCAGCAGAAAACTTGCTGAATTACAATTTTTGGCTATACCTGTACTGGAAAAAGTGAGGAATAAAGCTGAAGCTAGTTTGAGCCCTTGACAAGGATCCATTCAAAGTTCATCATCATTGGCTCCTATCACTACCAGCAGAAGTAGTAGCATGAATGCATTGAGTCTGGTTCAGAGAAGCAGTAGAGGATGTAATAGTTTGGGTGCAAATGAGAGAAGAAGAGAAGACAGAGAGGGAAGAGAGAGATTGATGAGTTGGTATTGTGCTGAGCTTTTGGGTGAGGAGGGGAATAGTTGGTATGTGGGGGCAGAGGGTATGAGTGTTGATAGTGGTGATGAGACTGCACTGGTGGGTGAAGAGAGAATGGGAAGAGAATGAGTCATAATTGTGTGAGAGAGGGATGAGTTGAAGTGGCCTGTTGATTTGGAGGGTGAGGGATGGACTCAGATGTTGTAAGTTGATAGATTTTTGTTGTGTATTTTGTTAGTAGATTGTGGCTATTGTATGTACTGAGGAATATGTACTTATCTTGTTGTAATACAGTATTTGAATTTGATATGTTTTTGCTAATGGAAGTGTTGACATGTGCAGGCTCTGGAGTTCTGTATGATGGATAGTATGTATGGCCCTGGTGTTGAAAAATGAGTGGCCATGAACAGCAAATATATGCCGAGGCCATGGGTGTGTGTAATGACCACATTATCATGTCATCCCTTTATATTGTCTTCCTGTGTCATTGTACCAGAATAGCACACTGTTCTGCCAGTTTCATTGTTCTATCATGTTGTGTGGACTTTCTAGATAGTATAAATACTGTAGGTTTTCTGTTGAGCCCTCAGTTCTTATCTGTCTTTGAGTGCTGAGTTTACTATTTCCTCCACTTGGTAGTTTGGAAGAAGAATTGGATACTCTGGTGATATGTTTCACCTTTTGTCACTTCTTCCCAGTTAGTCCCTGCACTTTACCAGGCCGAGACAAGTACAACCAAACTTAATGAGATTTAATGAGGATTTGACAAGGATGAGTGCACCAGCAAGAGCTTGGGTCATTGGCATCTGAAGCTACAGTGGGGGAGGCCCTTCTTTCCCATGTACTATCATCATCAATATATTTGTATTTTGAGATACATTTAGCACGCTATGTCTGATGATCCCAGTGGTAGTCAGGCTGGCCTTTCACATCTCTCTTGGGCTGGAGACACTGGTTTTGATGAGGAAATTGCAACCACCAGCATGAGTGACACTCAGATGTCCTCACCCTCTACACCTGCTCCTTCTGAGCCCAAATCTCCTATGCTGTCTGTGCCTAAGCTTAGCAAGCATGCCGCTCGCAGGAAGGCCTCTCAAGCAGGCCTTACTCCCCATGTGCTGAGGGTTGCCTCTTGCACTTCCATTCCTACCCTGGGAGGTACTCTTACCCCTGCGCCATATATGGTTCCCATTGGTGCTGAGCCTGGGCTGGTCTTTACCCCCACCCCTGCTCCCCACCCTCTCTCTCATCCTGGTCTTGGTTCTCTTCCCTCTGGCAAGGACATCCTCTCCACTGACAACTCCTGCAGTATTGTAGGGGCTCTCAGCAATATCGCTAAGGCATTTAACTCCTGGGGTGACCAGCCCTGGGCTGTTGAGGACAATAAGATGTGCATTGCTCTCAAGCTTGGTTCATTCGTGACTGGCTTCATCTCCAAAGGGTGGCATGAGCTGCCCTTTCCTCCTTGTTCTGTTCTACTGGGCACTCCCCCTGATCTCAAGGGGATACTTGCAGCACTCGTCCCCCAGCCACCTCCGGGCCCCCAGATCTGTAGATCAGCTGAATCAGCTAATCCAGCATCTTCTCCCCCTCCTTCCATATGTGGTCCTCCTTCCGAGGCCACTGCCTGTCCTTTGGCTCCCCACTCTCCTATCTCCCCCAGGCCACCTAGGTCTCCGAAGCGCTCTTCCCCCTCATCAGCTCTGGCCCCTAAAAGGTCATATGCTGACACTGTTCATGACATCACTGCATTGGTCAATTTGGCCAAAACAGTTCCAGATCTCCCATCTGACCACATCATTGCGATGCATCAGGCCTCTGTCCCTCCTCTTCCCTCTCAAAGGAAGATCAAGTCGACTGTCGCTGGGCCTTCCCAGTGTCAAATCTTAGTCAAGTCTGAGGTGGTTGTTTCTGCCTCATCCTTCCCTTCTCTGGTTGGTGTGGCTAACCATTCTCTCGCTAAGGTTGACCTTCAGGTTGACTCATGTGTGGCTGCCTATGGAGGGGTCTCTCTCTTTACTTCCCACGTGGCGACTGCTGAGGAGATTCAGCTGGTTGCTGCCGCTGTTCATAAGCACCTGGGTCACCAGGTTTCTGCCTCTCTCCCCACATCACAGTCTTATCTTAAGATTATGGATGTTCCCTACTTCCGACCTGGTACCACGGATCCCATGGACTCAGACTACATGAAGGGTGTCATGGCCAAGTTGCACATGGCCCCCTCCTTCACTCTCGCCAACGCCCCTCGTGTTATGCGTAACTCTGTGAAGTCAGACTCGGCCACAGTCTGGTTTGACATCATTGACTCTCAGTCAGATGCTTCCGCTAAGTGCCTCATCAACTCCTTCTTCCAGTTCAGTCCAGCCTCCTGCCCTGTGTGGGTGGCCCAGTCTTATGCTGGGGTCCCTGTATGTCAGCATTGCTGGCATTGGGGTCACTCTACTTGCTCCTGCCATTCGTAGGCCCCACATTGTCTGCAGTGCTCTGGTCCTCACTCCGAGGCTAATCATCATCTTCTCGCTGGTTGTTGTTGGGGTAATTCCTCAGCCAACCCCCCTGTGCCAGCAACCATGGAGGGAGCCCCATGCCCTCACACTGCTCACTGTGTGAACTGTGGTGGCGATCACAGCGTGAGCAACTGAAAGTGCCCATACTGGTGGCACCACTTCGACCGGGACTGGTTGGCTCATCAGGCTAACTGGGACTGGCAGGGGCAGATGGCCACTTCAGGTGCGACTTCCAAGAGGTAGGAGGATGAGCATTGGGATAGGGTGGCATTCCGGCATCAGCACACATGCTGAGAGCCTTCTGATCACATTCGTGAGATCAAGTACCCGTTGTTCAGCCTGTGGCTGGAGGGCAGGGAAATTAGACTCAAGTTTATATGGACGTCTGCAGGACTGGCTGTGGTTTTGTAGTATGTAGTGTGACTTGATACTTTGTATTTATCATAGTTC
>KQ962688.1:26688-50840 GCA_001563735.1 Leucoagaricus sp. SymC.cos
CTGATTTAGGTTTTATTTAGATTGCTATGTCTACTTTTTCACTCCTCTCTGGTATCCCCTTATTGATTGGTGAGAAGAACTGGGTCAAGTGGTCTGAATTGATGGAGAATGTTCTCTCAATGATGACTTTCCCTGGGTTGAACTATACAGCCTTCAACATTGCAGATAATACTACACTGTTACCTTTGTTGGTTATTGATCAGCCAGTAATCACTGCAGTAGCTGCTACAGCAACTGTGCCTGCTATTTCTGCCCAACCACAAATATATACTATAGTTTCTATTAAAGCTCAGATAAATTGGAATTCTCTGAATCACATAGCTTGTGATATGATCAACAACCAGCTTTCCAGTCATCTCCTGCATCACAATCAAGACACCATCCCACTTCTCTAGACTCATCTTATGACTCTTTTTAGAACTCATTCTACTGTCACTATCTTTGCAGACTATCAGATTACAGTATCATTTCACATCAATTCCAACATTGAGCCATCCTTGCAGCTCATACTACTTGAGAATGTGTACTTGCACTTGGAGAGGTCTACACCTCCAATCTGCATTCCTGAGTTTGGCCAAGCTATGAATTTATTGAATGTGATTCCTCAAGAATGGTCATATGTTATTTTCACCTATCTTTAAACTCACCTGATTGCAAATATCAATTATGCATTAGTCCAGTCTGCCATTCTCACCCAATGGCAGCATTAGCATCAAGTTAAAGCTCATGAGGCTAACATGTCATGAGCTAGCATGAGGTATAAGGGTTCTCAAAACCCTAATTAGTAGCAGCAGTTGCATATCAGCCCTTTGGGTGGCCAGCAGCAGCAACAGCACCCCTAGCAGCAGCAGCAGCAGCAATGGCCACAAGGCTAGCAGCAGGGGAAGGCCAATCCCAGCCCACAATCCAGGAATCAGCAGTCTTTTGGTACTAATGGGAGTGATAAGAAAAAGAAGCCCCACAAGCATGGAAAGAGAAGTAAGGGCCAGCAGGCCAACATTACAGATGGTGAGATCCAATCACCCACCATTGCTGTCCAGTCTGGTCTGGACAATATATATGTCACTTCCTTTGCTTTCACAGTCACTATACTAGCCATTATTTCTTCATCCAAGGTCTCAGGTCCTTCAACCTGGCAGAAGGTTAATGATGCTAGGGTGTCATGTGCTCTCGAGTCCACTGTTCTACTACATCTGCTAGCAGAACACCTCAGCACACTGATTGGGGAGTCTCTCATCAAGAGGCTCAAGTTTAAGAAGACACACTACTAGGCTGCAGGACAGAAAGCACTTGATTTGTGGGATGAATGTCTTAGGGCTATGTTATCAGTCCCCATAGCTGCTACTCACATGGACTCTTCCCTTTTCAGTGCTTTCTTGTTACCTTGCCCAGCTGCTGTCCTCCTTCCTCCTTCTCAATCACCTATCATGCCCACTATTCCTTTTATGATTTCTGTCCCTGACACTGATATGGTATCACTTGGGAATGATGCATCGGACTACAGTAATGACACCTATGTGTATATATCTAATTTATTCTCACAGATGATGATTCCTAACATTGTCTCACAGTCCCAATTATGTTTTGGATATCAAGATGATTCAGGGTCAAGCTGCCAAGGTTGAGCATCTTCACTCCCAAGGCCTAACTCAAGAACTCTCTTGCCAATGCTACTCCTTCAGATGCCATATAGAGTTTGACACTCTCATGGACCACATGTAATGGACTTGTTTGATGATTTTGTAAATAATGGCTCATCTGTTGATCAGGGATGTCCTGTTCAAGTTTTATCTCTGCCTGATCTTGTATAATTTTCTTATATGATCACAGATATGAACTCTGAGAATATAATTATTTATGATTGTTATTCATGTGGGAACTTTAAGTTTGACAATCACATACTCTTAGACTCTGGCACTTCATGCCACTTCACCCCATTCATAGAGAATTTTGCTGAGTATTCTCCCAGTAATTTTAGTATATGCAAAACTGCCAATAAAAAGGCATCTCTAAATGTGATTGGATGCAGGTCAGTTCTGATTGAGATTGAGATAGGTGGCTCATTAAAGACTGTTACATTATGGCCAGTATTTCACATTTTGGGTTTGGCAAATCACTTTTTCTCCCTCAGCACTTTTATGCAATGAGGTTTCAGAGTTGAAGCAAGCAAAAATGAGACTTGTATTCTTGACAAATCAGATAGTACCTACTTGATCACAAAACCTTGCTCAAAAGGAGAAAGTCTGCATTGGGTTCACTACAATGTCATTAAGTCTTGGATCAATGTCATGATGACTCTGCATGATGCTAATTATGATATCTGGTACCATTGATTCAGACACCCTTTGAGAAATGTTCTCAGGCACTGTTCCAAAAATACCTCTGACTTCTCTAATATTGAGATTCTGAACAAAGATCTGATCTGTCCTGGTTGTGCTCTTGACAAGATACACCAACAGAACTTCTCTTCTATTCTGAAAAGTGTGATCCAACATATCTCAGATTGATCCATGTGGATCCCCTTGAGTTTTCTACCAAAAGCTATTATTGGAAGAAGTGATGTTTAACCCTTCTTGATGATTATTCTTCTCATATCTGGGTTTTCTTTCTACAGCATAAGTTAGAGACATTAGCTGCTTTCAAGGAGTTTAAAGTACTTATTGAAAAGCAGAGCAGTTGCCTGATTAAATGACTCTGCATAGATCAGAGAGAAGAATTTTTATCTATAGAATTTATTATATTGTTGAAAATAAATAGAATTGTTCATGAGATGTCTGCACCTTTTGTGCACCAACAAAACAGATGCACTGAATGCTTGAACCAGACATTGGTTGCAAAAGCCAAGTCCATGAGACTCTATGCCTGCCTCACTAAAAACCTTTTGGAATTTGTGATAGTATGTGCTGTTCACATTTACAATAGAACTCTAGTTCGATGTCTTGGATGGAAAACTCCAATTAAAATAGCTTTGGGACAAAAACCTAATATAAGTTACCTTAAGATATTTGGCTGTGGTATGTATGTCTCTATCCCTGAGGAATTGTGCAAAAATAAATTGAGTGCTCAATTAGAACCAATGATCTTCCTCAGATATGAGCAAGGCTCTAAGACATATCACTTTATGAGACATACCCACAATAACTCTATATTTGTGAGTCCTACAGCATTATTTGATGAAGAGTAGTTTTCTTGTTGTGCTGAAAAATCTCATTGAGATTTAAAAGAGCCTGCCCCTCTTCCACCCATTCCTAGTATACCTTTAGGGATAGATGTTGTTCCAGAAAACTCTATAGACCTTCCACAGAGGCTGAGTCACCCAAGTCAGTTGAGTTGTTCACAGCCACCTTATGCTCTGACTTCTACTTCTGCTCCTGCTGGTCCCTTGCATCCTATGTCTGGACTGCCTCCATCTCCAGCACCTTCTACAGCATCTGGTCTGAGTGCTTCACTGTCTCATCAACCAAGTCCTCCTTCACAATCCTCTCATGAGACCACTTTTTTAAGTTATAGTTCTCTGCACAGATTGAGATCTCTCTCTCTGCTGTATAGTTCTCCTATGCATATGTCACTGGACTGTACTCTGTCTATGCAAAGTCCTGAACCTAATATGGATCATGAACCCTCCCATGCCTTTGACAAGTATAGTAATCCAATTAAGCCCTTTACAATTAGAATACCTAGTGATCACATACCTTCGTATTTACAGACTCAGACATCAAGATTGTCTCCAGATCCTGAAGAACCTCACTGGTCACAGAGACAAACTTGCCCAGCAATGAATCCAGATGGTACACCTAGATTCATGTTTTGAACACCTCATCCTGCATCTGGCACCAAAGTTTCACTACTATGGACTTCTAGAGCACCTACTAGACTACCTGAGGAGTATAGACTGGATTCTGATGATCCTCATTTACCAACCAGGAGATCTCAATGTGATCGGTCACCTCCAAAACATGACAAAGCTAAAATTGTGAAAGAGAGAGGAGTAGAATGTATGAAAATGCTGTTAAATGCTGCATATATGCCAGAATTCAGTGAAATATCCAGATGAGAAGTCTTTGCTGACCTTAAAAAGTTGCCACTTGAAGAACAAACTTGATGGTTAAATGTATGCAAGAAAAAGCTTGATGCCCTGAAAAAGCATCAGGTGTATCACTTAGTTCCACTCCCTGCAAATTGCAAAGCAATTAAAAATAGATAGGTCTTCCTCAAAAAGTCTGATGGACATCTTCATTCTCGACTTGTTGCACATGGCTTCTCTCAAGTTGAAGGTATCAACTATGATGAATTATTTTCTCCAGTTGTGCATTATGAAACTACTCATATCATGCTCATGCTCACTACACTTGAAAATATGAACATTGAGTCTGTAGACATTCATACTGCTTATTTATATGGCAAACCAATGAGGAGATCTACATGGAACAGTCTGACGGAATCCATATTCCTAGAAAAGAACACCTTGTGTGGAAACTTGACCAAGCATTGTATGGCCTTAAGCAAGCTGGCTTAGTCTGGTGAAGAGAAGTTACTAAGAGTATGCTTAAATTTGGCTTTAAGCAATGCAAATCTGATGCCAGTGTCTATGTTTATCTTGACAAAAAGACTGGTCAATGCATTTATACAATTATCTACATTGATAATATGCTTTTTATGGGTAAAAGCACTATCCTCCTTTGGGAAAAGAAGCTTCAATTTATGAAGTGTTGAGAATGCCATGATCAAGGAGAAATAAAGGAATTTCTCAGCATACACATTACACATGATTATAAAAATAGACAGATCTTTATTGATTAAGTTAGCTATCTAAACAAAGTTCTTGAGCATTTCAGCATCAAAACTGCTCTGGCTTGAACTCCTCTCCCAGCTGGCTATCAGCTGCTTCCTAATGATGGCCCTGTCAATTCCCAATTGCATTCTCAATTCCAGCAGATGATTGGGTCTCTTCTATACCTGATGATCAGATCATGCCCAGATATTGCATTCATGGTTATTAAGTTGTCCCAACATGCTGCAAATCCTTCAAAGGATCATCTCCAAAAAGCCTATTATATTTGTTGCTATCTCTTAGCAATGAGAGAATATTGCTTAACTATTGATGGTGCTAAAATAGAAGGTGTAATATGCTATTCAGATTCTGATTTCACCAGTGATCCTAGTACTCGAAAGAGCACCTCTGGTTACTTTCTTAATATTGGCTCCTGTGCTTTGATATGGACTTCACACTGTCAGTCAGTTGTAGCCCTCTCTTCTACTGAAGCTGAGTATATAGCATTCTCTAAAGCCTTATGCCAGCTAATATAAATTAAAAATCTCTTTGGAGAACTTAGTTATGAGCTTCCTGCTCTTCCTCTCTGTGGTGATAATATGGGATCTATTTTCTTGAGCTCTAACTCTACACAAGAAAAATGCTCAAAGTATATTAATGTCCATTGGCCCTACATTTGAGATCTAGTTGATGAGAATAAGATTACACCCTTGCATATTGAAGGAAAAAATAATCCTGCTGATCTTCTTACAAAAAATCTCAGCTATGAAAAATTCAAAAAGTTTAGGGATGTCTATAGCCTTGAGATCATTAGAGGAAAATATGCTGTTGAGAAATGGGATATAAAAATCACACAAAAAGATGCTAAGTCTAGATCTGCTTGACTTAATTGTCACATTGATGCTTGAGTGAAAGGGAGTGTTAAATTAAGTAAATGCTCTATATGCCTATTCTATTAATAGTATGTACTATTAGGATATCCTATATTCTTATGACAAACAATAGCTCATAGACTCCTGCATTATATCATGCATTATTGTACTCTAGAACTCTGTAGCAACACTGTAGTGATGCTCTTTTATGCTATTTGCTGTAGCAGTACATGCATTTTATTGTAGGTAGATTATTATCACTTACACATACTATTGTCTCAGCAGTATATAAGTAACTACAAAATCCTGTTGTTCTTTAGTGAATTTACATCCTCTCTACATTCTACAGTTGTTTTCTGTAGCTCTACTAACCTCTGCTTATATCTACTTATCTCTATTACTGTCAACTACATGAGTGTTTAGTTCATCTTACTTCTAGCACTGCACTATGCTTTAGTCTGCTTTCAACACATTTAACATCAAATGAGCCTTCAAACAAAAGGCCATACTTTGAAATCCTCATCCAGCCACCAATGTCCAATACAAAACCATAATTCATAGCCCTGTGTTTGCTGGTCTGCTCAAATGTTGTTTATCTTACATGAAGATTTTTTCTGAAAAGAAGTATGATTATGACTGTGTTATGATCAATGACAGTGCCATTATTACTAAAGTGAGTTTACATGTTTTCACTGTATTTATCCTGCAAACATTGATGGGTGCCATATAGAAATTCAAAACCAATATTTTTCATGTTTTGCACTTTGAGTGATTATTTGAAGACCTGTGGTTTGTGGGTATAATGTCTGGGATAAGTACTGATACCAGAAAGCTCAAGTGCTCATCAATAGCATGAAATCAACTTGTTTTATCTCCCTAGTTTTGTTGTACCATATGGTGTCAGAAATAGAGATTTCTTTTCAGTTTCAAGCATAGTTCCAGTGGCATATGTGGGATATCTGAAGGTGATAATGTTTTATCTATTTCACTATAGTCTTCACTGGTGTTATAATTCCCACTATACGCAGTTTACAGTTACTTGACATTCTGGAGATCTAAGAATGTGTGGGTGAATCACAACTTTCATACCACTGTTGGTAAATATACCCTCTTTCTTGAGCTATGGGTAATCCAATGATGTGAATTGCCATAGCTCCCAAATAAAGCTAAGCATTCAGCTATACTAATATGAGTAATATGTATGCATATTTCAGGGAGGAGAGATGCATCTGCTCATAGATTTTACATAGAGTAGATCTTTTGGAATGGTGAGCTTGAGGATTATGATCTGATGAGTTGATCATTTATATATGAGTTCAAGATCAGATCTTGTGCTAAGTAACTTACAAAACAATTCTGACAAAGGGAGGTTCAATAACTATCAGTAAGGTGTGACAAGGTTATTAGTGATGGCATAATGACTTGTAGAGATGAAACCTGAAGAACAAAAAAACCACCTTTGATGTTAAGCAGGCAATTGGCGATGAGTATGAAGAGCATGAAAAACAGTCAGTTCTGAGTAAGAGTACCAGAGATGCAAGAAGCAGTCTGCTGTCAAACGTGTCTAGTCACATTGGCCACACATTTTCACCCTTATTGTCAATGACTGTCATGGTCCATCTACACTGCTCACTATTCCTCTGATAATCCACTAACATTCTCTGACTGACAAAGTGATGGTGGTGGAGAATGCTCTTCAATGATATCAGGTAATCTCCCAGACTGGCAGCATCCTTCTTTTCCACAAACCACCATCATCGACATTTCTCTAGTGGTTTTTCTATGAACACAAGAATCTACAAATATACAAATCTATGGGTGATAGTAGCAGAGAGCTGAATAAGAAAGGCAGTGGAAGATTTTCTGGTGTGGGGGCCAAACTCAAGGCTGTCACTACACATGCTGGATGTACAACATCTGTTGTCAATGTCCAAGCTGCCGAATGAGCTATGTCCAAAGCTATAGCTAATGACTCTAGCTCTGAATATGAATCATCTTCTGATGATAAACCTCCTCTCAACATCAGAGGCCACACTAGCTGTGCTGAGTCTCGACAACATACCTCTAGGGCATCATCTGTTGTCTCTCTATGGTCCAGGTCTGCTTTGCCTGTCTGCAAACCTCTTCAGAACACAGGACTAGCACCTCGCACTAAGTTGCCTCCCCCCAATCAACAAGCCCTTCAACAAGGGCATTCCACTCTGACCAACACCCAACCTTCCATTATAGAAGGCATGCTTACCCCTAGGCCCATAAGAATAATGGGCACCCATTCTGCAACAAGCATGGAGCTTCACTCTCCTGTGTCCATTCCTACTGATTATCGACAACATACTGTTGACTTCAATGTTCAACCAAACCCAACTCAAATGTATTCTCACTTTGAGAAAGTTATCGATAGTGGAAACAAACTGCTCCTCAATCTTCAGAGCATTATTGACAAGAATGCCTCCTTATTGAACTCTGACACCCCATCTATGTACTTGGGGCCACATCTTTTGGGGCCCAACCCACATGCCCACCTTAGTGACTGGGCTGATGACATTGATCCCTTCCCTACCCTCAACCCAGCCAGGATCACTCTGGAACCTCATGTTCCTAAGCTTGATCTGACTATTCTCAAACTTGCTGGCACTGGCACCTCACACATCAACACCCCTGAGCTTGCATTTGGTCAACCCTTCTTTCCCACACACCACCACCTTTGCTCTGGGGTGCTCTCTCCCTCGCGGTCTTGCCGCCCTCCTAGGGTCACTCGCAGTCCGCTATCCTCATCGCTTTAGGGTTCGCGACGTCCATTCGTTACCGCGGGGTGCACTGGTTGTTCTAGTGCACCTTGGCCCTCTTGGTGTTGAGTTGAGCACGCTTCAGCTGTACTCCTCCACCTCTTTCTATGCCTTCTTGGGCCTTGCCTGGGTTGGCATTTCCTCTCTCCTGGCCTGGCCTTTTGGCCCCCTTCTGCTTCGGTGGTTGGGTTAGGCCCTTCACTGGCTTGGGTGTGCCCGTGCTGCGCTCAGGCCATGCCTTCCCCCCAGTCACCCTCGTGGCCCCCTGGTTTCGAATCCACGGTTTCGCTGAGTAAGCGGCCACTATTTTGGTCGAGCGCTCTTTTGCGCTTGACTCATCTTCCTTCTCTCAGGCTGGCTTCCCGCTGGTCCCCTAGGCTCCAGTGCCACCTACCACTGGGGTCCTCTTCTCTCCGGGGCATTGAGTTGAGTTCACTCCTCCGTCCCTCCCTTCTCCCTGGTATGCTGGTCTTTTGGCTGGCTGCCAACATCCCAGGTCCTCGCAGGGGTAACCCCTCTGCACTGCCTTCCCAGGGCCTGATCCCCGCAGGAGCCCCATGCCTGCATGCTGTGCGCTGTGCAAGTCACAGTGTCACACCTCATCACCCTCTCCGGGTGCCACTGCTAAGGCAGTTGGCATGTCCGGTTATCCCTCAGAAGACGCCAGCGGTTGGGCACATGGGCAGGTACTTGCTTGGCCATACCTGGCAGAACCGAAATACCGACAAGGCCCCTGTTTCGAGGGGGGCATTAGATGGACGCTGGTCGCGATGGACAGTTTGGACGTTTTAGCTAGATGCTCCTTATTTAGTCACTTCCGGTTATACTTTGTATTAGTAGCCTGGGCCTATGGGTCTGGGGGTGGACTGCTAACGCGCACCGCCTTATAAATTTATGAGTTAAAAAAAAAAAAAAAAAAAAAAAAAAAAAAAAAAGAGCTTGCATTTGGTTTAACTGAGCAAGCTCATCTTCCTCTGGTTTCTGAAAACTCTGTTATTGGATCTTCCAAACAGGTTAAAGAAACTGGGGCTGTAACAAGTACTACAACTGTTCCAAAACAGTCACAGCCACATATCAATGATGCTGATATACAAGATGTTGGTATTGCAGGTACAATCAATGCTGCTCAAGGCAGTAATGTTGTGGACCCTTTATGTCCAAGTAGTTCTCCAGTTGAGGAATACAAAGAGACCATTGGTGAAGCAGCTATGACCCTTCAAGAATGTACAGACTGGATTCATCTCTTTCCAGTCAACAAAAGTAAATTTACCCCCAGTGGGGCGATAGCAGATGAACTTGCTTATTTGCTCATGGCTATATATGATGGTGGATGGGAACACACTGTCATCAAAGACTCTAGCATTATCAAGGGTTATGTCCCAAAAGGCATGACTAACTTCACTGTTAAACAACTCATGGATAGGCTCTTTTTCCCATCCAGGCCACCATATGTCAAAAAGAAGAACAAAGGCAAGACAAAGGAAGTTGTTCCTTCCTCACAGCCTTTTGAAAACCAAGATGTTGAAATGATATTAACTGAAGGTGTCAAATCAACTCAGGGCACCAAACCAACTCAGGCCAAACCTACACCTAAATATACTCCTCCAAAGCCTCCTATTAAGGCAGCTTTCCCTCCACTGCCTATAATGCCTACACCTAAGGTGAGTAATCCACCTCCATACACTAGTGCAAAACCTTCTTTCTCTTCTCTTCCTTCTTCGCAACCAGCCAAGTCATATGCTGTGGCTTCCCAGTCCAATGCTCCAACCCCTTCTACCACAGCCACTAAACAGGTAGTTGATTTGGTAGAACTTGTCAAACTATATGGTGATAAATTACCTGCTGACCATATTGCTGCTATGCATCAAGCTGCTGTTGGACATGCTGACAGTGGAAATACTAACAACAACTCTGTTCCTCAGAAAAAGAAGTTTGTCATTAAATTGACCATATGGGGACCTACCCGCAAACAAGTTCTCGTTCCATATTCAGAGATGGTGACCATCCATTGTCTTCAATATCACTAACACATTCTTGAGACTATCAATTGTGGTCTCATTGATCAATATTCCAAGCTTCGTGTTCTTGCCATGTCTGAAGGATGTTCTGGCACTGCACTTGGCCTCTCCTTTTCCACCAACCTTGTACCCACACCTGCTGAAAATGGCATTATTCATGAATGGATTTCTAAAGCTATTCAGTGCAACAAGGGCAAAGTCCCTATTCCTAGGGCTCCTATGTTCAAGTCCTACCTCAAAATTGTTGGGGTTAACTTTTATATGCCTACTGATTGGCATGATGATGGTTCTAATCAGCTGATGGCTGATGACATTTTATATGTCATAAACTATAACCCACTTTTTGAATGAATCATGCTTGCTTTCCCACCATGCATCATGAGAGCCTCTCCACACTCTGACATAGCTATCATCTGGTTTGACATCTGGGATTCACAGAATGGTACCAATGCTAAACTTCTTACTAATTGTTCCTTTAACTTTGATAAAGATGTTGCTGTTATCTGGGCTTGCAACATGCACCCTGGAGTCTCCCAATGCCAGAATTGCTGGAAATGGGATCACATTACTGCTAAGTGCTGATCTCAAGAATGGAAATGCGCTAAATGCAGCAGTCCTCATAAGACCGAAAATCATTGTAATGCAGCCTGGTGCTGCTAAGTGAATCCTAAATCGAAACCTCCTCATGAGGCTACTGAGGAAGGAATGCCCTGTGCTCACAAATTCAAATGCTTGAATTGCAAAGGTGACCATTTGGCTAATGACAGGCAATGCCTATATTGGTGCAACTGCTTTAACTGTACCTGGCATGATAACAAAGCTCAGGAAGCCAAAGCCCAAATCAATCCTTCCTTGATCTCTTACCACCACCTTCCCTTTTGGGACATTGGGGTCTTAAGAGATTAGTCTACATTGTCAACGATGTCTACGCCATCTGGTTCAAATCTATTTGCTAGTCTCAACACTGAGGATACCGCTATGTCTACTGACGATGAAGGTTTTGATCCCAAAGCCTTTAACGCTCAAATCGCCGTGGCCATCATGAAAACACCGACTAACAAGAAATGCAAGAAGAGGAAAGCAGTTTCCCCTCCCAAGCCCATTACTCCTGGAGGACTCAGTTCACCCATTCCCCTCCCTGATCCACCACCTGCTGCTGCTGTGCCTGTTGTTATGGGCACACCAGTGACACCTTCACTCAAGTTTCAAT
The DNA here is from genome assembly GCA_001563735.1 of Leucoagaricus sp. SymC.cos. Classification (NCBI taxonomy): domain Eukaryota; kingdom Fungi; phylum Basidiomycota; class Agaricomycetes; order Agaricales; family Agaricaceae; genus Leucoagaricus; species Leucoagaricus sp. SymC.cos. The sequence continues at coordinate 38,346 of KQ962688.1, forward strand.
TCAGTGATTTCAAACTTAGTCCCACTCCTCGGAGATCCTTTAGATCTTCATCGACGACACCATATGAGTTCGGCAACATCCAACTGGAACAGTTATTGGAGAGAATGCTCAAGACTCATATCACCTCACTCAACTGCTTGTGGAAAGCATTCTCTAATGAGAGCACACCCGAGCACTTTGCTAAACTCGACCCTCAATGGCAGTTCTTATTTGCTTGTCTACTGGCATTGCTAGTAGATGCATTTCCATATCCTCCACAGACCTTTTCTGACTGTGAGCTCATTGTCGACGGTGTCGGTGAAATGACTGCTGCTCAAATCATCAAACGAGCACTGGCCCACGGTGAGCCTTCTCCTCCCCCGGCACCCATTCCCATTCCCAACCCTCTGCCCAAGGACACGTTGCCTGTCCCTGCAGCAAAAATCACTCATCCAATTCCGGCCAAGCCCAAACCCACGACTGCAGATAAGCCTTGTGCTTCATTCACTGATACACTCAAGGCCAAGCCTAGACCCCACGTCCAGGCTTCTAGGCCTCCTCCACGTGATGACATAGCCTTGGTCGAACTGGCCCAGGCTTTTCCTGCACTCCCTGCTGATCGTGTTGCTGCTATGCACAGAGCGGCTAATGCTATTGGTGCCACTCCCAAGCACCGCCCTTCCTCCACTACTGTTGGCCCTACTCGCCGACAAATCATCGTTCCTATTGCTAACGCTAGGGATGTCGATCTAGTCAAACTCGTCAATCAAACCAATGACAAACTTATTAAATGCAAATGCCAGCTGCAATTACTAACAGCTTGTATTGCCTACAATGGTATTGCTATTGCCACCACTACTGTACCCTCTGACGACAATCTTAAAGTTGTCAGTAAGTTCATTTCTGACAGCGCCAAAGTCAAGATTGATGCCCACCTCCCTCGTTCTTGATCTTTTCTCAAGATCATGGACATTCCATTCCCCATCACTCTCGATAAAGCGTCTACAGCCATTACAAACAGTGGTCTAGACATTGACCTCACCGCTAAACCACATGTCACATGCAATTCTGCCACTTCAGACACTGCAACCATCTGGTTTGATGTCTGGGACTCTCAAACTGGAGCACTCACTAAAAAACTCCAGAAACAATATCTCACTATCGGGAACGCCCAATGCATCATCTGGCTAGTGAAAGCCCGACCCGGTACGCCTCAATGCCAGCGCTGTTGGAAATGGGGCCACCCTACTACTGCCTGCCGAGCACCAGCTATTAAATGCCCTCGTTGTTCAGGACCACACTCTGAACAACACCATTGCGATTATGCTGGGTACTGCAAAGGTAACGCCAAAGCCACCCCTCCCATCCCTCCCACCGCTGTGGGCATTCCTTGCCCTCATGTTCCTACTTGTTCAAATTGCGGCGCTAAACACGCTGCAAATGATCGCCACTGCAAGTTTTGGCATCATCATTTTGATGCTGACTGGTTTAAACGATGCCTCCATGGCTAGTTCCTCCACATTGACTTCAATCAGGTCACAATACTCAATTTGGAGGGTAGCATAGCTTCCGATCTGCATATGTTGACCTTCGGGCACGTACTTTTATATCTTTTGTTTTAATTATTTGCTTTGCTGTAGCTACTTCTGTAAGTTGTCTTGGCACTTGTGGTTGTTAGGGCACTGTTGTAGTAGCAGTAGGCATGTGGACTGCGATCAAGCACCGCGTAATAAATTTTTGATTTTTTTAAAAAAAAAAAAAAAAAAAAAGCCAAAGCCCAAAGGATCAACATATTGAAGTCACTATCCAGCATAAACAAGCTACTTTCTCACCATGGGACTGACGAGGGTCCAATATTCCTTCATGAAGAATTTGACTCTTGACTCTCTTCATGTGTTCTCTTTTAATGTCAACTGCAATTATTCTGTCATGGAAACATCTCTTGTTACTTTAGTTGATAACTTTGACATTATTTTCTTCCAAGAACCTGTCTGGAATATAGTTAGAAACACCATTTCTACTGACTCTGTTTTAGGCAAACACATTATAGGAGCACCAATTCATCCTGATTGGATTTATCTTGCTCCTTCCCTTCCCTCCCCCATTAAACCTTGAGTTATGGCTTACATTCATAAATGTCTGTCATATTTACAACCTTCCCTTGTCAATTTATACATGGACCTGGATCACGACATTCTTGTCCTCTCCCTATCCTACAATCAACATGTTTATTATCTAATGAATGTGTATTCCGACAACAAACACCTTGCCCTAAATCATCTTCAACAATGTGTCAACCTATTACCTCCATTGCTTTACATCGGTGGAAATTTCAACATATGTTCCAAGGAGTGGGATGCCAATTGCCAAACTCACTCCAAATATGCTACCTGCCTCATGGATCTCATGACTGATCTAGGCCTTGATCAATCCCTTCCTATTTTTGACATACCCACTTGATACTCTGCCAATCCTTCCAAAAATGACACAATGATCGATCTCATGTTCATTGCCAATGAAGTTAATGTTGATGGTCACTATATACTTCCTGAACATTGGCTGCATTCTGATCATGTGCCACTTGCAATCACAATCCCTATCTCTCCAAAGTTTATTCCTATTCAGAGGAAAGGTCTTAAACGAGGTTCTGATGAAGAACAAAACTTTGTTAATGAGTTGGCAGTAGGGCTTTCAGTGCTTCTGTCAGTTGATCTTTTGACTGAAGCACATATCCTAAGCACTTTGGTGCAGATAGCTGACCTCATTAGTGCAGCATGGGACAAACATGCCACTACAAGTTTTATTTCTATGCACTCAAAGCCATGGTGGAATGATGAGTGTAGAGAAGCATTACAACAATACTGTGAAAATTGCATCAAAGATAATTGGCACATCTTCTGAAAAACTGTGCATATGACCAAGAGGAGATTTTTCAATGCGAAAATTGAAGAAATTGCAGAGGACAACAAATGACCTTGGGACCTTATGCCTTGGGTCAAAGATCGTAAATTGCTGTCTGCCCAGGCTATCATTCATAACAACAAACCTTGTCACTCACTCAATACACTTTGGGAAGCTTTCAATCAAACTTATAACTCTGTGTCTGACAGGCCTGTTGATGCCCACATACTCGATGAATTACACGATATCCCCAAAAGAAAATGGATACTGTTCTCTCTTCTGGAGCTTACTGATGCCCTCAAAACCTGCTCTAACATATTGATGCCTGGCCTTGACCATATCTCCTGGGCTCACCTCAAAATGCTTCTGTCTGTCAACAATCGCATTCTGCTTTTCTTCACCAAGTTAGCCAACACATACTTGTCTGTCAGCTACTGGCCATCTCACTTCAAAGAATCAGTTTTGGTTGTCATCCTCAAACTGAACAAACCATCCTACCATCTTCCTAAAGCCTTTCGACCCATCGTGTTATTAAACACTTTGGGAAAACCTTTCGAAGAAATGCTCACTAAATGTATGCAATATGAAGCAGTCAAGTATGAAGCAATTTTCCCTTCGCAGTTTGGAGGTATCATTCAATGCAGTACTGAAGACACTGGAATCTTCCTTACTCACCTTATATGCAATGGATGGAATAAAAAGTTATGTACTTCTGTTCTCACCTTTGACTTTTCACAATTTTTCCTGTCCCTTAATCATTCAATGCTTTTGAATATTCTTAAAAAACAAGGCTTTGCACCCAAAGTTGTTTCCTTTTTCTCAAATTACTTGATAGGATGTTCTACTATGTATTTGTACAATTCCTTTTCTTCCCCTCATTTTGATTTCAACATGGGAGTAGAACAAGGGTCTGCTCTCTCTTCTATTCTTTCAGGTCTCTATTTAGCACCTCTTCTCTTCATAGCTAGTCAGAAACATTCTGGTCTTGTTTCCTTCTTATCCTTTGTAGACAATGGCATGATAGTAGCTCAAGGTGAATCGTGGCACAAATGCCACAATAAAATCAAGGCAGCCTATTACTCCCTTGTGAACCTCACAAACTCCTTTGGACTTCTCTTGGAACATGACAAGTCAGAAGTGTTCAACTTCTCTTGAATCTATGGAGACAACAACCCATCCATCAATCTTGGCTTTGTGCCATTCACCTCTTCTTCACCCCTCAAACCCCAAGAATTCTGGCGATACTTGGGGTTTTACTTTGATCGCAAACTGACCTTTAACAAACATGTATGCTACTGGTCAACAAAATCTATATCCTCGGTCTGCACAATGAAAATGCTTGGCAAGTCAACACGTGGACTCCTACCTCATCAAAAGTGACCCCTTTATTGCTCATGTATCGTCCCTCCTGCTACATATAGGTGCTGACTATGGTACTTTTTGGGAGCCAAGATCGTTAACAAGCTCAAGCTATTATGGCAAATGCAATGAAATGCCGCTCTATGGATCACAGGCATGTTTGGCACTTCACTCTCTGGAGGCATTGAATCTCTCACTGGACTCATTCCTATACACCTCCACCTCAAAAAGCTCACCAAGCGCACATGTCTACGATACATCATGCTTCCCAAATCTCACCCCATCCACACTCTCCTAAGTGCTGATAATGCTAAAGGAGCCCTCCCTTATCCCAGATCACTTGATCTACTTTCAGAACGTGACAGAGCCACCATCTATGGTCCCTTAGTTGATGCTGATGATATGCTTTTCAATGTTGATGAAAAATTTTCACCCCTTCATGATGCTAATTATCCTGGTTCATGATTATTAGACAATTTCTCTGATTGTTTTTCTTTCTTTGATTTTAATAGGTCAAGTCTTGAAGAACTTGGAAACCATTTGCAAAAACTCGATGTATGCACCTTCTCCACCCACTCATCCCCCAACACTGCCATTATCGTTACAGATGGTAGTGTTCCCAATGATTCTTGGTTCCAAGCATCTGCCTGTTACCAAATCTGGCACACTGGTACCCTCCTTCACTCTATCACCATCCCTTGTGGTCAATGCACTTCCTCTGAAGCCAAACTCACTGCTCAATGCTTTGGTCTATGCAAAGCACTAGCCTCATTTCCTGATGACATCACCAACTTCATTATTCTTACCAATCACCTACTGTTATCACATTGCCTATTGGATCCCTCCATACACAAAGGCCAATATCACTCAATAGCTGCTGCTAATGCTCTATGCCCATGGCTAGAATATTCTGGCCTTCACAAACTCAAATTTTGGTACGTCCCTTCCAAATTCACCCTCTGCAACTGCAACGCAGCACCTGACAGACCTGGCCAATCATGCTGCCTACTCTGAAAAGTCCATTTGACTGTCAAACTTAATCACCGACATGCTAGGTTGTGCCCAAGTGTCTCCATGTCATATCTTCAAAAAAAGACCACCAACTCATGTCTTAATGAGTGGCAACATACTTTTCACACCAGCGCACAATACTGAGGACATTTATTCCTCATGCTACACAGCAAACATTTTCGAGGTGATATCATATTACCTCAATATCATAATGGCAGTTCTTGGCTTAGAGAACTCCAGGCCTCATACTCCCTTGATTCTAATGACATGCCTGTCACTAATTTCAACATCATCACTTGTGCTATATGTGCTATTACCAATCATGCTCCTATCAGGACTTATCAGTCCCAATTCTTCCCTAAAGAATCCATCCACTGCCAATGCGGCTTCTGGATGGAGTCTTGCAAACATATTGTCCTTGCTTGTCCTCTATATGTTCAAGAGAACAAGCTTATATCGACATTCAAGGAGTTCATCGACTTTCTTGATTACAATCCCCAAGCATTTGCATTCAATTCTGATGCTCTGCTACATAATCCTCCTCACACTGTACTATGACGACAAGCTGGGCTTTGCTTAAGCATCTCCTTGTTGCCAACTCCTCAGCAAATACCCACCACACCTATATGACACACTGGGCTGCATTTCAACATCTCCGTGTCTACTCATCCATCTCTACCACTTCCACACACATCAAGGCTTCCATGTCTTGGTATTCCAGTAAGTTCACTTAAGCTTGATTATAGCATTTCATCCCTTCTCCTGTAATAGTACTGTAGCTACCATCGTGTCTTCTATAGTTTTACAAAAATACTCTGGTATGAGTAAATAGTTTTGTTTTGTTTTGTTTCATTTCTGGACTTTCCTGGCTAGTTTGTAATTAGTTAGGTGTGGACTGCGATCGAGCACCACGTAATAAATTTTTGATTTAAAAAAAAAAAAAAAAAATCTTCCAGACTGGGTCATGAGGCTGGGCTAAAGCATAAACTTCCCCATCCAGGATCAGTGACTCACTGACGAGTCCACATTCCATAGATCAGGTAATCTTTAAAAAGGATGATGACTAGACATACCATTCAATTGTAAATGTAATACTGATTCTTTTGTGGCAAATTCATGATTCAGTGCCAATTACATAGCATGTAGACACCACCCCAGAACACAGGATATCAATGCTTGAATATATGGTAAGCTTCTCCAGGAGTGTGTGTGTTGATCTACTCCAAAATGCTGTCTTTCTCACTGCAACAGTATAACACAGGACATTAACTTTGATCACCTGACCATTTCTTTGCCAATCCCTGTGTCTCAAGTCCTCCAGTTTCTAATGGTGATTGTGTTCAGCTCAAGGTGTCTCCCAATGCAATCTCCTCTCTCTCCCATGTGAAGCCTCACTACATGCATCAACATATTGCTTCTACTATACTCTCATACTCCCACCCATCTCCCCATCAGCACCACTAGCCTGAACAGTGGCCTATCCATACATTGGTTCTACACTCACTGTACTATGCCTCTACATTGCCACCAGTCGGCCCATCAACTCCCAACTCCTTCACAAGACATTGTTGGAATCAGACAAATGCTTCGTTGCACCAAAGTGTGATGCACATTTCATTGAGCTGACTGTGTTGCCATGTACTTCTTGACAGAATGATCCCCCTCCTCATAATGTTACCTCCACTCCTGCCTCTCCACTGGCTAGAATATCATGCTATGCTGACAAAGGAATATTAGCCTTGCCCTTCCTGAATCACATCAAAGCTTATGTGCAAACTGTGCATCCACACTCAAAAGTGGTCTTTGAGGAAAGACTGATGTACTTAAATGTTGTGTTTGAGTTCGAGAGGTAATGGGTATTGGGTGTAGGACTACTGGAGATATGAGCACTGTTGGTGAAGGAGATAGTCTTGAATAAACTTGTATTGAAATTTTAGGTGATGTCCACTTGAACTCAACTTCTGTTCCCCTGTTATTCACAATTATTCTATTTCTGATACAAAGACCTTCATCAATTTCAGCACAAATTCAACAATCCTTACAGGTGCCAAACACCACTCAAACACTTAAAACAGCTGAAGAACAATAAGAGAAGGAGAGGGTATCACAAGTGTTGAGTAGTGCTGTGGTTTCTGGTGCATGTTCTTTTGTGGGTGCAAGAACTAAATATTCATCTACTGTTATAGATGGTAATGTTCATCAGCCTGGGTTTACTGCTATGTTATGAGGAAGTCCTGGGGAGGGGGAAGGCCAGGGGAGATGGGGACAAGAGGGTTAGTGCTGCTGTAGGAGGTATGAGCTTGCCTGTTGCAAGATTGGATTTGAGTGATAGTACTAGTGCAAGTATGAGACTGTAATTTGGAGTGGGCCTGAAGATCAATCAAGAGAGAGGGAATGAACCCTGTTACCTCAATGTTGCCATACTCCTCCAAGATGCCTGCCAAGTCTACCTATGTCAACAACTTCACTTGAGCAGATTGCTTTAGCTGTGATTACACCATCTGGGATACCCATGAGACCCACATCAATAACCTCACTTACTAGATTGCTTCAGATGTGACTATGCCATTTGGGAAAAGGAGATGTCACATATACATTTCATTTCTACCATGTTTGTTTCCTTGAAAAATCTGCCACATTAACAACCTATAGCCTATCCTTTTTTTTTTTAAAAAAAAAAAAATCAACAATTTATAACACAGTGCATGGGCACAGTGTATGCCTAGCTAAGTAAAACAGAGCTAAGAATAAGTATGTACGAACAAAAGCAGCTAACTGACTAAATGACCAAGACAGCTATTGAAAACAAAACTACTAAGGATCATGTTGTTATATAATACAGCAAAGTAAAAGTTCAGTATAAAACAACTAACACTGAATGGGATGAAAAAGAAAAAGAAGAGAAATAGGATTGGGGGTTTGTCTAGACCAAAAGAGACTTACTGATATACTGACTCTTTCCGAAAAGATGCAGGTGTGAATGTGAATGTATTATTTATTACACAGAGATGTAAGTACACAATCTGGTGTGCAGGAGGAGTAGCATGGAGATGTAAAGATGCAGCCCAGCATGTAAGTGGTGTAGATGGTAATGGTGCTAACTCCAGCAGCTGGATTTTGCTGAAGGTGAAAGTGGAATGATTGACAGTAAGAAAGTCGATAAGGTGTTGGAGGGTAGTGATTGGTTCATTACTTCTCCAGTAGAGCAGACAATCCATGATGATATGTTTGTGTGTTTCAAATTGGAACCTGCAGCAACAGCCAACAGGTTCTCAAGGAAAAAATCAAGCTTGATATGATCCAATAGGAGCATGGTTAAGAATAGCTTGGATTGCCCAGATAGTGACACTGAAAGATGTGATAGGAGCATCATTGTGGAGAGTGTTGGAAGGGTGTAGTTCATGAAGCCATGAACCTCCACCATGATATTGTGGTTCTATGAAGCTGTTTTTGAATCTTTTGCTTTTTAAGTGCTTGATCACAGTCTGTGTCTAACTAATTACAAACTAGCCAGGAAAGTCCAAGAAACAAAATGAAATGAAACTATTTACTCATATCAGAGCATTTTTGTAAAACTATAGAAGACACGATGACAGCTACAGTACTATTACAGAGGAAGAGAGGAGACATTATAGTCAAGCTTAAATAAACTTACCAGAATACCAAGACACGGAAGTCCCGATGCATGTGGAAGTGGTAAAGATGGATGAATAGACACAGAGACATCATAATGCAACCCAGCATGTTGTATAGGTATAGCAGGGAGTTGTAGAGGAGCCAGTGACAAGGAGATGCTTAAGTGCAACCCAGCTTGTCATTGTATGGTGTGAGGAGGATTATGAAGCAGAGCATTAGAATTAAATGCAAACGCTTGGGGATTGTATTCAAGGAAATCAATGAATTCCTTAAATGTGGATATGGGTTTGTCCTCTTGAACATATAGAGGGCATGCAAGGATGATGTGTTCGTGAGATTCCATCCAGAAGCCGCAATGGCAACAAGTGGATTCTTTAGGAAAGAATCAGGATCGATAAGTCCTGATGGGAGCATGGTTGGTTATAGCACATATAGCACATGTGATGATGTTGAAATTAGTGACAGGTATGTCACTGGTATCAAGGGAGTATGAAGTGCATAGTTCTCTGAGCCAGGAACTGCCGTTGTGGTATTGAGGTAGTATGATGTCACCTTGAAAGTGTTTACTACATAACATGAGGAACAATTGTCCCCAATATTGAGTGTTGGTGCAAAAAGTATGTTGCCATTGTTGGAGGCATGAATCAGTGGTCTTTTTGAAAAGGTATGACATGGAGACACTAGAGCGCAACCCAGCATGTCGATGATTGAGTTTGGCAGTAAGATGAACTTTTTGTAAAAGACAGCATGACTGACCGAGCTTGTCAGATGCTGAGTTACAGTTACAGTGGGCAAATTTGGATGGGATATACCAGAATTTGATTTTATGGAGCCTAGAACATTCTAGCCATGGGCATAGGGCATTAGCGGCAGCTATTGAGTGATATTGACCTTTATGTATGGAAGGGTCCAATAAACAATGTGATGATGGTAGGTGATCAGTAAGAATGATGAAGTTGGTGACATCATCAGGAAATGAGGCTAGTGCTTTGCATAGACCAAAGCATTGAGCAGTGAGTTTGGCTTCAGAGGAAGTGCATCAGCTACAAGGGATGGTGATAGAATGAAGAAGGGCACCAGCATGCCAGATTTGGTAATAGGTGGATGCCTGTAATCGAGAGTCATTGAGAACACTGCTGTCTGTGACAATGACAGCGGTGTCAGGAGATGAGTGGGCAGAGAAAGTGCACACATCAAGTCTTTGCAAATAGTTTCCAAGTTCTTCAAGACTTGACCTATTAAAATCAAAGAAAGAAAAACGATCAAAGAAATTGTCTAGTAAGCGTAAACTAGGATAATTAGCACTGTGAAGAGGAGAGAATTTTTCTTTGACATTGAGTAGTATATCATCAGCATCAACTAAAGGCCCTTAAATAGTAGCCCTGCTGTGTTCGGAGAGTTTGAATCTTTTACTTTGTAGGAAAAGAAAGCTGTGACCCCAATAGCTGGGATTGGATGAGAATAGTCTTTGCCACCATTGATTAGCATCAAAAACCTTCTTTTCCATGAACCACCATCATTGACATTTCTCTAGTGGTTTTTCTACAAACACAAAAACCTACAAATACATGAATCTATGGGTGATAGTAGTAGAGAGCTGAATAAGAAAGGCAGTGGAAGATTTTCTGGTGTGGGGGCCAAACTTAAGGCCATCACTACACATGCTGGATGCATGACATCTGTTGTTGACATCCAAGCTACCAAATGAGCTATGTCTGAGGCTATAGCCAATGACTCTAGCTCTGAATACAAATCATCCTCTGACGATGAACCTCCTCCCAACATCAGAGGCTGTGCCAGCCATGCTAAGTCTCAACTATGTACTTCTAGGGCATCATCTGTCACCTCCTGATGGTCCAGATCTGCTTTGCCTGTCCGCAAACCTCTTCAAAACACAGAACTAGCACCTTGCACTAAGTCACCTCCCCCTAATCAACAAGCCCTTCAACAAGGGCATTCTACTCTGACCAACACCCAGCCTTCCATCATAGAAGGCACTCTTACCCCTAGGCCCATGAAAATAATGGGCACCCATCCTGTGACAGGCATGGAGCTCCATTCTCCTGCATCACTTAATACTGAACATCAACAACACACTGTCAACTTTGAAGTCCAACCAAACCTGACTCAAATGTGGAACCACTTTGAGAACATTGTTGACAGTGGAAACAAACTGCTTCCTACCCTCCAGAGCATTATTGACAAGAATGCCTCCTCATTGGGTTCTGACACCCCCTCTATGCACTTGGGACCACATCTTTCAGGACCTAACCCACACACCCACCTTAGTGACTGGGCTGATGACACCAATCCCTTCTCTGCCCTTGACCCAGCTGGGATCACTCCAGAACCTCATATTCCTAAGCTTAATCTGGCTATTCTCAAGCTTGCTGGTGCCAGCGCCTTGCATGCTAATACCTCCATTATTCCAGATGGATCAGAAGTTTCTGATCCATCACACACTTCCATTATTCCAGATGAATCAGGAATTTCTGATCTATCACACATCAATGCTTCCACTGTTCCAGGGCAGTCACAGCCATGTATTGATGATACTGAAATGCAAGATGTTGGAGTTGCGGGTGCAATTGATGCTGCTCATGGCAGTAATATTGCAAACCCTTTACATCCGAGTAGTCCTCCAGTTGAGGAATACAAGGAAACTATTGGCAAAGCAGCGATGACCCTTCAAGAATATACAGACTGGATTCATCTCTTTCCAGTCAACAAAGGTAAATTTACCCCCAGTGGGGCAATAGTGGATGAGCTCACCTATTTACTCACAGCTATATATAATGGTGGATGGGAACCCACTGTCATCGAGGATTCAAGCATTATTGAGGGTTACATCCCAAAAGGTGTGACTGACTTTACTGTTAAACAACTTATGGATAGGCTCTTTTTCCCAACTAGGCCACTGTATATCCAAAAGAAAAACAAAGGCAAGACAAAGGAAGTCGTTCCTTCCTCACAGCCTCTTGAAAATCAAGACATCGAAATGATATTGACCAAGGGCATCAAGTCAGCTCAGGGTGTCAAATCAGTTCAGGCTAAATCTATGCCTAAATGTACCCCTCCAAAGCTACCAATTAAAGCAGCTTTTCCTCCACCACCTGTGCCACCTATGCCTAAGGTGAGTCTCCTGTGCTCTAATGCAAAATCTTCCTCTTCTTCTCTCCCTTCCTCACAACTGGCCAAGTCATATGCTGCAGCTTCCTGGTCTAATGCTCCAACCCTCTCCACCACAGCCACTAAATAGGTGGTTGATTTGGTTGAGCTTGTTAAGCTATATGGTGACAAGCTGCCTGCTGACCATATCACTGCCATGCATCAAGCTGCTGTTGGACATGCCAACAGTGGAAACACTAACAACAGTTCTGTTCCTCAGAAAAAGAAATTTGTTGTCAAATTGACTACATGGGGACCTACCTGTAAACAAGTTCTTGTGCCCTATTCTGAAATGATGACTGTTAACTGCCTACAATGTCACTATCATATTCTTGAGACTGTTAATCGAGATCTCATTGATCAACATTCAAAACTTTGCGTTCTTGCCATGTCTGAAGAACGCTCTGGCACCATATTTGGTCTTTCTTTTTCCACTAATCT
>KQ962688.1:50912-63196 GCA_001563735.1 Leucoagaricus sp. SymC.cos
GTCCCTATTCCTAGGGCCCCTATGTCCAAGTCATACCTCAAAATTGTTGGGGTTAACTTCTACACACTGACTGATTGGCATGACAATGGTTCTAATCAGCTGACAGCTGATGATGTTTTATATGTCATGAACTGAAACCCACTTTTTGAACGAATTACACTTGCCTCCCCTCCCCATGTTATGAGAGCTATTCCACACTCTGACATGGCTATCATCTGGTTTGACATTTGGGATTCACAAAATGGAACCAATGCCAAACTTCTAACCAATCATTCCTTTAACTTCGATAAACACGTCGCTGTTATCCAGGCATGCAACATGCACCCTGGAATCTCCCAATGCCAGAATTGCTGGAAGTGGGGTCACATTACCACTAAATGCTGATCTCAAGGATGGAAATGTGCTAAGTGCAGTAGTCCTCACAAGACCAAAAATCATCATAACACAGCCTGGTGCTGCCAAGCAAATCCTAAAGTGAAACCTCCTCATGAGGCTACTGAGGAAGGAATACCCTGTCCTCACGAATTCAAATGCCTTAATTGTAAGGGCAATCATCTAGCAAACAACAAACCATGTCCATACTGGCACAACAGGTTTAATAAAACCTGGCACACTAACAAGGCTGAAGAAGCCCAAGTCCAAAGGACTTAACACATTGACATTGCTATCCAGTGAAAACAAAACATGTCTTCACCACAGGACCAACAAGGGTCCAATGTTCCATCATGAGTCATTATGCCATTGATAATCTGAGAATTCTCACTTTCAATATTCAATGTTCTTATGCTGTTATGGAAAATATTCTTAACACTTTAATTAATGATATAGACATTGTCTTCTTTCAAGAACCCACTTGGAGAGTAATTAGGCAGACTACCTCTACTGATCATTCTCTGGGTAAAAATGTAGTTGGAGCTCCTATCTACCCTGACTGGATCTACATGCCTGACACAAGTGAAAATCCTCGCGTTATAGCATACACACACTGAAGGTTATCATACCTTTGCCCCTCTATTCAGACAAACATCGTCGATCTCTCTCACAACATCATCATCATGTCCCTATCACATGCCAACACCACTCATTTCCTAATGTCCATATATTCCAATGTGAAACATGTGGCTCTCAACCACCTACTCCACCACACACACCTCCTCCCTAACTTCTTATACATTGGAGGAGATTTCAACATCTGTTCCAAAGACTGGGATCCAAACTACCCCTTTCACTCCAAATTTGCTGATCAGCTATGTGACCTCATGTTTGGTCTAGGCCTTGATTGCATTTCACTGTCTAACCCTATACCCACTCACTATCCTTCTGATCCTAGAAAGAAACCTTCCATCATCGATCTTGTCTTTGTTTCAAATCAAATTGAAATTTCCGAATGTGTCATATGCAATGACATCCATGATCAATTGGATCATGTGCCCATCAGCATTAAAATCCCCATTAATCCCATAAGCATTCCTATCACCAAACACTCTATTAAACCTAAATCTGACAAAGAAAAGAAGTTTTTGATCAAGTTGGCTGAAGGGCTTGGAGCACTTTGGCATTCTAATCTTTCAACAGAAGATGAAATTGAATTGTTTTCAGTGCAGATTAATGCCCTTGTTAAATCGTCATGGGATAAACATGCAGTTACAAGTACAATTACTTCATGCTCTAAGCCATAGTGGAACGAGGAGTGTACAATTGCGCTGAGTCTGTATAGAAGTGAGAAGACAAAGTTGAGATGGAAGGAGTTTAGGAGGACGACTCATGTGGCAAAACAAAAATTCTTTGACATCAAAATCAACAAAATTGCAGAATTCAATGCTAGGCCTTGGGACTTGATGGCCTGGGCTAAGGATCACAAATTACCACCTGTCAAGGCAATCAATTACAAAAACAAGCCTTGCAATTCCCTGGATGATCTCTGGAAAGTGCTAGATGGCACATACAATGTGGCTCACAATAGACCCATCAATAGTCAAATCCTTCAATGCTTGGACAACATATCACCTCACCCTTGGGTCCTATTTTCAATGCTCAAAATGCAAGATAGCCTCAAGACTTGCGCCAACAAATCGGCGCCAGGTATTGATCACCTTATATGGTCTCATCTCAAATCCCTTTTTCATCTTAATGAACATGTACCGCATATGCTGCTAAAACTTGCTAACACTTGTATTGACATAGGATATTTTCCTACTTATTTCAAGGAATCCATCTCCATCATTATTCCTAAGCCCAACAAACCTGCTTATGACACTCCTAAGGCCTTTTGCCCTATCATTCTACTCAACACTATCAGCAAGCTTATTGAAAAAATGCTTGCTAATAGAATGCAATATAAAGCTAGCAAATTCGGTGCTATTTTCCCTGCTCAATTCAGCAGCATTGTTCAAAAAAGTGCTGAAGATGCTGGTATCTATCTCACCCATCTTATATGAGCTGGATGGACAAAAAAGCTACACACTAGTGTTTTAGCATTTGACATTGCACAATTTTTTCCTTCCCTCAATCATTCTATATTGATAGACATTCTTCACAAACAGAAGTTTTCTCTCTGCATCGTCAATTTTTTCTCCAATTATTTGATTAATCATTCTATGATTTACTCCTATAATTCTCATTCTTCTCTCTTATTTGATGCCAATGTTGGTGTAGGACAGGGTTCTGCGTTGTCTCCAATTCTTTCTGGACTTTATTTGGCTCCATTGCTTTACATAGCTAGTCAAGACTTGGCTGGACTTGTTTTGGTGCTATCGTTTGTGGATGATGGTCTTCTTATAGGACAAGGAGAGATGTGGAAGAGTTGTCACAATATCCTTGTCAAAGCTTACTGAGTATTCACCAAACTGTTTGGTGATTTTGGGCTTATACTCAAACATGAGAAATCTGAATTATTCAATTTCTCTCATATTCATGGTGATGCTAATCCTTCTATCGACTTAGGATTTGCTCCTTATACCTCCCAAACTCCTCTTAAACCCAAAGAATACTGGCAATATTTGGGTTTCTACTTCAATTGCCAACTCAAATTTCATGAACACATACAGTATTGGTCTACCAAAGCCTTATTGACCATTCATGCCATGTGCCTCCTCGGAAACTCTAGTTGAGGACTCACCCCTCTTCAAAAATGACTCTTATATCACTCTTGCATCATTCCCCTTGCAACATACAGATACCGTCTCTGGTATTTCGCTAACACTAAATGCTCACAAAATGTCAAAAGTCTTCAAAAAATGCAAAGAATTGCTGCTTTGTGGATTACTGGATCATTTTGTACATCACCTACTGGTGGTGTTGAAGCCCTTGTGGGCCTCATCCCTATCAACTTTCATCTCTCCAAGCTCACTAACCGATTGTCATATCATTATGCAACCCTCAACAAATCACATCTGGTTTTATCTCTCTTAAGCACTGACAATTCTAAAGGAGCACTTCCTCATCCTAGAGCAGTCAAAAATTTCACTGCTAAAGAATGTGCTGCAATTAGCAGTCCTATCATTGAAGCTGATTCCTCACTTAAAAAGCTTGATGAAAAATTCTGATGGTTCTATGAGTCTTTACAACCTGGTTGTTGTCTACTTGATATATTTGCTGATTGTTTCTCTACTTTTGATTACAATAGGTCCAGCCTTAAGGAACTTGGTATCTACTCTCAACAATTAGATGCAGAACTCTCCTCCATCCATTCCATCAACAATTATGTCATTATCATAGCATATGGCAGTATTCCTCCCTCAGCCTCTCATCAAGCTGTTGCCTCATATCACATCTGGCAAAATGGACAGCTCATACATTCCCTCTCTGTCCCTTCTGGGACCATCACTCTATCTGAGGCCAAACTAGCCTCTATTCACTTCAGTCTATGCAAGGCTGTCTCTCTACCAGGCCTCGATCACATTACTCTCATCACAGATCACATGCCATCCACTCGCTGTGTTCTAAATCCTTCCATTCATGGAGGCCAGACCCACTCTATTGCCACTGTCAATGCCCTTTGCCCTTGGCTAGAACATTCTAGTCAAAATTGAATTTATTTCTGGTACATCCCATTCCAAAGTGTCAAATGTGACTGTAATGCACCAGCTCATCATCCAGGCTTGTCCTGCTGCATGCTGCACAAAGTCTATATTCAAGCATCTAAACAACAATTTGACATCAAACCCGCTTCCTGCTCTTTCGACTTCTTATGCAAAAGAGCTACAAAAAATGCTAATCGATGGTGGCAAAATCTGTTCTCATCTGACCCCAGCTTTCGAGGTCACAGTTTCCTATTCTTACAAAGCAAACAATTCAAAAACGGCTTTATAGAACCTCAATATCACAGCAGCAGCTCCTGGCTTTGCAAACTACATCCTTCCAACACCATTGATGATAATGCTCCTGTCACATTGTTCAGTGTCACTATCCAAGCAATTTGAGCCATTCTTAACCATGCTCCTATTAGCTCATACCAAGCTAGATTTTTCCCTTGCAAATCTGTCAGCTGTCAATGTGGCTTCTGATTTGAGACACATGAACGCATCCTTATGGACTGTCCACTTTACTGGAGAAGTAATGAGCCTATCACTACTCTCCAACATCTAATCGACTTCCTCGCTGCCAATCATTCTGTGTTCGCTTTTAGCAAAGTCCAACTGCTGGAGTTAGTGTCTCTATCTGCTACACCACAAGCATGCTGGGCTGCGTCTTTATGATGTCTCCATGCTACTCCTCCTGCATGCTGGGTTGCATTTTTACATCTCTGTGCAACAGATAACACTTTCACATTCACATCTGCATCTTTTCTGAAAGAGTCGGTTTATCAGTAAGTCCCTTCTGGTATGGACAAACCACTCTCCTACACCTCTTCTTTTTCCTTTTCATCCCACTCAGCATTAGTTGTTTTAAGAACTTTCTACTGTTGCTGTAGTTATGTCATGACATGACTCCTAAGTAGTTTCAATTTTGTCCAATGTCTTAATTAGTTAGTTAGTGTTTCATCTCATCTCATACATACTTATTCTTAGCTCTGTTTTACCTAGCTAGGCATGGACTGTGCCTGCACACCACATAATAAATTGTTGATTAAAAAAAAAAAATCATTGATTAGCATTGTCAGTGGCCCTTTTGCATAGAAAGTCAAAAGAGCAGGCATCAGGTTTGGTGTCAAATTGTTGTTTAGACATTTGGATGTGGACTTTGCATAACAGGTAGCAAGATAGGCCTGGATGGTCGATTGGCACATTACAGTCACATTTGACACTCTGATATGGAATGTACCAGAAATGAATTCGGCTTTGCCCAGAATGCTCTAGCCAAGGGTGAAGGGCATTACACATAGCAATAGAATGAGTCTGGCCCCCATGGATAGAAGGGTCTAGAACATGTTGGGTAGAGGGCATGTGATTGGTGATGAGAGTGATGTGATCAACACTGGGTAAGGAGACAGCTTTGCATAGACTGAATCAAATAGAAGCTAGTTTGGCTTCAGATAGAGTGACAGTCCCAGAAGGGATGGAGAGGGAATGAACAAGATGTCTGTTTCACCAAATGTGATATGAGGCAACAGCTTGGTGAGATGTGGATAGGGGAACATTGCTATAGGCTATGACAATAATGTGATTGTTGACAGAGTGGATGGAGGAAAGTTCTGCATCTAATTGTCAAGAGTGAATACTAAGTTCCTTAAGGCTAGACCTATTATAATCAAAGGTAGAGAAATGATCAGCGAACATATCAAGTAAACAAGCACCAGGCTGTAAAGACTCATGAAATTGTTGGAATTTTTCATCAAGCTTTTTCAGAGAGGAATCAGCTTCTAAGATAGGACCACCCACTATAGAGCATTCTTTGGTGGTGAGATTTTCAATTGCCCTTGGATAAGGAAGTGCTCCTTTAGAATTATCAGTGCTTAAAAGGGAAAGAATAGGATGTGTTTTGCCAAGGGTTACATAACAATATGATGACTGTTTGGCAAGTTTGGAGAGGTGGAAGTTGATGGGGATGAGGCCAGCAAGAGATTCAACACCACCAGAAGGTGACATACAAAATGCTCCAGTTATCCACAAGGTGGCAGCTTTTTGCATTTTTTGAAGGTTTTTGATATTTTGCGAACATTTAGCATTGACAAAATACCAAAGGTGATATCCATACATGGCAAGAGGGATGATGCAAGAATGATATAGGAGTTGTTTTTGGAGGGGAGTTAGTCCATGGCTAGAGTTTCCGAGGAGGTGCATTGCATGAACTGTTGATAAGGCTTTGGTAGACCAGTATCAAACATGTTCATGGAACTTGAGTTGGCAGTCAAAATAGAAGTCTAAATATTGCCAATACTCTTTGGGCATGATAGGGATTTGAAGAGTGTAGGGGGCGAATCCTAGGTCGATAGGAGGATTAGCATTGCCAGAAATGCGAGAGAAATTGAACAATTCAGATTTTTTGTGTTTGAGTATAAGGCCAAAATCACTAAACAGCTTGGTGAATACTCAGTAGGCTTTGACAAGGATATTGTGGCAACTCTTCCACGTCTCTCCCTGACCAATAAGAAGACCATCATCCATGAATGAAAGTATAGAAACCAATCCAGCCAAATCTCAACTAGCTATGTGAAGCAACAGGGCTAAATAAAGTCCAGAAAGAATAGGAGACAATGTGGATCCTTGCCTGACACCAACATTGGCATCAAACATGGGGGAAGAATGAGAATTATAAGAGTAGGTCATAGAACAATTAATCAAATAATTGGAAAAGAATTTGACAATGCAAGGAGAGAAACCTTGTTTGCAAAGAATGTCTATCAACATAGAATGATTGAGAGATGGAAAGAATTGTGTGATATCGAATGCTAAAACACTTGTATGTAGCTTTTTTGCCCATCTAGCTTGTATAAGATGGATAAGATAGATGCCAGCATCTTCAGCACTTTTTTGAACGATGCTGCCAAATTGAGAGGGAAAGATAGCACTGAATTTGCTAGCTTTGTATTGCATCCTATTGGCAAGCATTTTTTCTATAAGCTTGCCAATAGTGTTGAGTAAAACGATAGGGCAGAACGCCTTTGGGTTGTCATAAGCGGGTTTGTTGGGCTTACGAATGATGACAGAGATGGACTCTTTGAAATATTTGGGAAAGTATCCTATGTCAATGCAAGTGTTAGCAAGCTTCAACAGTATGTGGGGTACATGATCGTTCAATCAAAACAAAGATTTGAGATGAGACCAAGTAAGATGATCAATACCTGGTGCCGATTTATTGGCACAAGTTTTGAGGCTATTTTGCATTTCGAGCATTGAGAATGGAATCCAAGGATGAGGCAGTATGTCATCCATTTGTTGTAGAATTTCTTTGTTGACAGGCCTATTGTGGGCCATGTTGTATGTACTGTCTAACACTTTCCAGAGATCATCGAGAGAGTCGCAAGGCTTGTTTTTGTAATTGATCACCTTGATGGGCAGTAATTTGCGATCTTTAATCCATGGCATCAGATCCCAAGGTCAGGCGTTAAATCCAGCAATTTCGTTTATCTTGACATCGAAAAACTTTCGTTTGGTGGCGCGAGTTGTCCTCCTAAACTCCTTCCACTTCTCTTTCGTCTTCTCACTTCTATACAAACTCAGCACGTTCTTACACTCTTCATTCCACTATGGCTTGGAGCGCGAAGTGATTGTACTTGTAACCGCATGTTTATCCCATAGCGATTTAACAAGGGCATCCTATCTGCACAGAAAACGATTCAATTTCATCTTCTGTTGAAAGATTAGAATGCTGAAGCGCTCCAAGCCCTTCAGCCAACTTGATTAGAAATTTCTTCTCTTCATCAGAACTAGGTTTGATAGAGCGCTTGGTAATCGGAACGCTCATAAGATAGGCGACGCTAGGAACATGCATCTCTTATGTAAGCAAAAGCGGACAAAAATTCTGACCTTTATTACTTTGACACAAGGTGTCTGATTGCCCAAACAACACCAGAGAGCTTAAGAAAAAGACCATTAGAGTAGCTCCCTGGTTTAATTTTTCAGAAATACAGAGTATATATTGAATTATTTAAGTAACAATTTTCTGGTACAAAAATGCTCAAAACCTTCCGTTAAGTATGCCAGAGGTAGAACCAAGGCAGAGGTTGAAACCGATGTCTTGCCTTTTGCCGCTTATGTAATATGTCACGTGATGCGGAAAGCGATTGATCAGGAGAAAGGAGAGAGAGATCTACACCACAAAAGCTCGAAATCTGCCACTCACAATGGGCCACCAAAACAAGGCTTCTCAAATGCGAATAAAGAACCTCCCTAATGCACAAAAAATCAAAAAATCGCAGCAAGAATTGAGCTCAGGAGGCTCGGACGAAGAATACACACCTTCTAGTCCTCAAACACCAAGACTACAATCCAAGAATTGTCTTATTGACCTTATAACAGATACAGAGATGGAGACGGATGTTGAGGGAAGCTCCGACAGTGAAATGGAGGAATTTACTGTCAAAGAACTGGAGGAAATAGAGAGGGAGGCTAAATCACTCCAGTTTGCCTCCCATCTCCAAAATTGCCTTTCTGCGGCCACTCGACTGCAGAAAATGGAAGCGGCCAACAACTCAAAACATCCCAGACTATATCTAGGCAACTCCGAAAGGACCAAGAGGGAACACAAGGTGAAAAGACGAGAAATTGCGGAGAAAGGAGAACAATCTTTCATCAACCACTACTTTTTGTTACAACCCAAAAAAAGTGACACACCTTCTCTCCTGGATACCGAGGAACATGCGGAAGAAGGTAAAGGAGATATTGAAGCCACAGAGATGGAAGAAAATGAGATTGAGATAGAGTTAGATCGCATTTTTGGCCCTCATGAAGATGTATGTCCTGAATTGATACTTGCCTTGTCTCTTCACTAACAAGCCAATTAGATCAATAGAACGAACAAGAAACTTGATGCTTACCTTACACAAAGTGACATTCAAATGAAGGAAGCAAGGGATCAGGTCAAGCAGCTCCTGGAGCAAGTGAGACACCAGGAGATCCCCACAGACAACATTCCTGAATCCAGCGAAGAGCGCGAGCTCAACCAGCTGTGCTATAAAGACTTTCCACAGCTTCAGCGAACACGAATGGAGCTCTCGATACACTTGCGCAACAAGAAACTCGACACAATTGTTCGGGCATGAATTTCATTGATGATTGGAGCACTTAACCTCTATCTTGACACCGATCTTTCGTATACCTGGAGAGGGGCCTCTGCTTTGGCAGTGAAGGCTGGTGGAAGGTCTATGAGCTATGCTCGACAGGTTAGAAGCTGGATCTATCAGTTTCTTCATTGGAAGGAACTCCCAATGTATGTGTATGGCACCTCCCTGCCTTCAATACTCAATGATGAAGACTTCTCCAATGAACTGCAACTCTACCTTGTTGAGAAAGCACGTACAGCACCTCCCCACCTTCAATACTCGATGATGAAGACTTCTCCAATGAACTGCAACTCTACCTTGTTGAGAAAGCCAAAGACAGCTACATTCGAGCACAAGACATTGTTGAGCATCTCAGCAATGAGTCAGTCATTGATCGTTATGGATCAAAAAAAGTTGGAAACATATCTATTCGGACGGCCCAGTGCTGGCTTCACCGCCTGAGTTGGCGGTATACTCGGAAGAAGAATGGCATGTATGTGGATGGGCACGAGAGGCAGGACATTGTAGATTATCGAAGGGAGTTTGTGGTTCGGTGGAAGGAGCATTATGAGAAGCGGTTACTTCATTATGATAATGATGGCAACTTGCTTCCTTTACCCACAGGATTTGATGTTCCTCAAGTTGGACGATTTTGGCTCATGCTGATCACCCATGATGAGTCAACCTTCTATGAGAATGATCGCGGGAAGACAAAGTAGCAACACCAGTCACAAGGAGCATCAACAGAGAGGAAGGGAGAAGGCCAATCTGTCATGGTGTCTGAATTTTTGACGCCAGACTGGGGTCGTTTGACACATGAGGGAGAGTACGTTCTATCTTTAGCTTGTAACTGAATTAACTATATCATTTCATTAACTTCTAATTCAGAGAGGCTCGAATCCTTTTTCGCGCAGGAAAGAATCGAGATGGCTATTTCACTGGTGCAGATTTATTGTGTCAGGTGGAACGTGCCATTGACATTTTTGAAGCAAAAACAAATGGATTTGCTACCAGACTTTTCATGTTTGACAATGCACCTGGTCATCAAAAACGAGCGCCCAATGCCCTCTCAGCACGACGAATGCCAAAAGGGCCTCACAAGACATGGCGTCATCACAAGGATGGACCAAAAATGCGCGCTACAACGTTCAAGCAGGCCGGAATCATTTACTCTCAGGACTTCTATTTTCCCAATGATCATCCCACTATGCCTGGCTGGTTTAAGGGAATGGAGATCATCATTTGGGAAAGAGGCTTATGGCCCATGGACCGTGACTTGCGAGCACAATGTGATGGATTCAAATGTGAGGCAGGGAAAACTGACTGTTGCTGCCGCCGACTTCTTTTCACACAACCAGATTTCATCAATCAGAAGTCTCATCTTGAAGAATTGATTACATCGCGTGGGCATATTTGTGACTTCTATCCAAAGTACCACTGCGAGTGCAATTTCATTGAGCAGTATTGGGGTGCCGTCAAACTCAGATACAGAGATTCTTTTGCAACTGCTGGTATTGATGAAATGGAAGAAAATGTTAAAAGGTGTTTGGATGATGTACCATTAGTGCAAATACAAAGGTATTAGCTCTGTCTAACTGTTTCTGCTTTATCTTGGCTCACAATTCTCTAGATATGCAAACTGGGCAGCATGGTTTATTGATTGCTACTCTCAAAATCTCACAGGTCCCAAAGCTGTATAGGCCAATAGAAAGTATCATGGTCATCATGTTTTACTCCCTGAGCTTGCAATAACACTCTGTGAGGAGTACCAGAATAGGTTTAGTCACACCGCTCTGACCACCCAGTAGCCTCAAACCTCTTTTATGACTTTTGGATTTTTCGAATTCAAAGATTTCGCCGCTCTTGGCGCTTACATAATACATATTACATAAGGTGCTTGTTCCTAGCGTCGCCTATCTTAGGGTTAATGGGGATTGTGACAGCGACAGGTGCATGATCCGACTGATCACGGATATCGTCACGTATGACGCATTCGGAGACATCAACTTGATTAGAAACAAAAAGAAGATCGATGACGGAGGGTTTCTTCTTGGGGTGAGTTTGTCGTCGTCAATTATTTTCTCAAATTGGTTCCACATTTGAGATGGTTGAGGTTGAACATCGAAATCGACTGTATGTTGTCGATGTTCGGTAGTGATGGAGGCAGGAGAGTGGATATCCACGTTTGTTGCCGAGTGTGTTCCCATGACTCTCATGGGTCGAGGAGTAATCGTGCCTTCTATAATGGAAGACTGGACGTTGGTAGGAAGGGTTGTTACCTATAGCCTATCCTCCAAATGAAGGTCTCCCAGTCCCTCCACGGCCTATGTATGTCAATAGAAACCACGTTGATCAAAATCAGATTAGCTGTCTTCCACCGCCTCTTCTTCGACACATCTTTGCCAGCACTGATCCGAGAGAGATGAAACAGCATCACCACTCAGAATAAACCTTGAAATATTCTAAGCTATCTGCTGTACCAGTGTTGTACTTTCTATATAACCCGTGACGAGTCGTATGTGGAAGTTTACAGCTAAATCGCCTATGACTCCTAATGCTGTACCAGTGTTGTACTTTCTATATAACCCGTGACGAGTCGTATGTGGAAGTTTACAGCTAAATCGCCTATGACTCCTATGCCACCTACACTTAATCCTGCCATCCCGAATTCCTTAGAGACATCACCCTTCGTTCACGATTGAGGGATGTATAGAAAGTCAAGGATTTCATTATTATCTCTTGCTTCATTGAATTCCAGCGCACAACGCAGGTGCCCTACTGAGGGGAAGACTCACCGGTTCCCACCACCAATACCGTATGTCATTCTTGTGTGTGTATACGCGTGTATGCCTGACTTCGTCCCTTAGAGGCCCAGGTCTTTTTCCTACACTGATCAAGGAGACACACTCTCAGACGGCCAGCTCTAATGCTTATCTACCGCTCATTGTGCCTGACCACAACCTGAGAGAAGTTGGAAACTCAGTGGTGTTCATCTGATGTACATTTGGCGCGCTCTCCCATTGGCGAAACCCAATTCACTGATTTGGGCGCCAGCTCGCTTCTCCTGTCCTTCTCACGTCAAAAACCAAGGTCGTACACCATGCTTCTGCAGTTATGACAGCGATCCGGTGATACAGGCTAC
>KQ962690.1:2964-23680 GCA_001563735.1 Leucoagaricus sp. SymC.cos
CTTCATTGCACTTGACTCATTCTTCCTTTTTCGGGCTGGGGTTCTTTTACCCTGGTCCACTTCTTTCCGGTCTGGTGGGTGATAGCACCAGGCCTATTCAGTGTTGAGTTGAGTTCGCTCCTCCACCTTCTTTTCCTTTCCACAGGGTTGTAGCTATGCTTCCCTGTACTTTCGCTGGTTTGTCATGGTCACCCCATAGTGCTCATGTTTATGTGCTGGCATCTCTTGAGGGAACCCCATGCCCTCTCACTGCTCGTTGTCAACCACAATGGGTGACCGTACATTCCCATGCTGGTGGCTAGTCTGTGCGTGCACTGTTCCGACGCTGCTGGGTTGAACCCCTTCGGATCAACTATTACCTAGTACCTCTGTTTGGTTGGTGACTAGAGGGTGGGAATTGTTGGAGCTGAGCTTTGATGGACAGTCTCTCTGGTAGCTAAGGCCGATAGATGCTTAGTTAGAGTTCGGTGACCATTTGTATTTATCTTAGTACCCCAGCTCTTCTGGGGGGCAGACTGCTAACGTACACTGCCTAATAAATTTTTGAGTTTAAAAAAAAAAAAAAAAGATAAGACAGTGTTGCTAATGCCTCTCAGGTTATGTGGAACTTCACACATTCAGACTCAGCCACAGTCTGGTTTGATGTTGTCAACTTCCAGTCAGGCACTTCTGCCAAGCATCTGATCAATTCTTCCTTCCAGTTCAGTCTGGCCTCCTGCTATGTGCAGATGGCCCAGTCACATGTCAGTATCTCTGTGTGCCAGCATTATTAGTGCTAGGGGCACTTGTTTCTATAGGTTGCAGACCCCTCACTGCCTACAATGTTCTGGTCCTTACTCTGAGGCCAATTATTACCTTTTTACTAGTTATTATCATAGCAATCCCATAGCCAATCTTCCTGTGCCAGCAATAATAGAGAAAGCTCTATGCCCTCACACTGCTCACTGTGTGAACTGTGGAGATGAGCACAGCATGAGCAACCAAAAGTGCCTATACTGGTAGTATTATTTTGACCAGAGCTAGTTGGCCCATAGGGCTAATCAGGACTGGAAGGGACAGATGGCTACATCAGGTGTGACTTCCAAGAGGCAGAAGGATGTGTTAACGTCGAAGATGTAGTTGAGCATTCCCTTGAATGGCCAGAATATTACACTTGGGAATTTACAGGAGCTTATTGATCAGACGGAGTGCCACTTCCTCTAGTCACCCTTCTATCTCCTCAAAGCATCCCACTAGCAGCTGCTCTCAATAAAATCATCATGACTGCATTTGAGAATCTGCCATTTAAATGTTGTTACCTCAATGGGACATATGCCTGCACTATACATGGGAACATTGACACATCTATCGCCAATGGATGGAATCTAGTAGTGGATGAGGACAAAGATAAAGACAAAGAATGACACCACCACATATTGGACCAAGAAGGGATTGGCCTTGCCTCCCACATCATATATGCAGTCCTTAACAACACCTACTCTTGACGCCTCGAGAATCCTTTGGTCCAGCAGCTACGCATTGCTCACACCTCTCAAACCACACTTGACCTATTATTGCTAGTCAAGCTTCCCTCCTCCAGCACCAACACTACATCATCCTCATCCAGTGGATCAAGAAGTCATGCCACCACATCTTCCACCTTAATCAAGATTGAGAGTCCTGATAATTCATTAGAAGATGCATATGCTTCCGATTAACGATGAACAGTTAATTATATCATGACCTATCTAATGATGCAGATCAGAATTCTGATCCATGACATCATCACGAGATCTACAATATCATCTCCTAGACTACGGACCCCCATTTAAAGTCCACTTTCTATTCTTAGTAAAATTAGAAAACCCTATCAGAGTTCTTTCATTAACAATTGCCTTCTCACACAGATCTCTGTTCAAGTGATTAGAACGATCATAGTCCATCTTTAGTTATATTCCAGTTCCTCAGCCAGACTCATGACTTAGTTACAATGTGCATTCCCCTAGTCATAAGTCGAGTAGAACATTCATGGATCTAAGTAGTATATTGTTCTGATCTTCTATGTAGACAGAAAACCTTTTGTAGTCTAAAGATAGGTAGATCTAGAACTATATAAGATCCACCGAAACAGGGAGAAATGCAAGTTTCTATCCTTTTCAGTTATTGTCTATGCTCTTTGCACATCTTGTAACTCAATCTCTTGAAGCTCTCTAGCCTTTGATGACTTTGTGTTCAATAATCCCTGTATTAGGGACTCTTCAAGAACTCACTTGTATGAGGACGTCCTGGAAGATCTAGGCATCCCTTCAGGAACAGAAGAATCCATAACAAGTGAGTACTATACTTCTGACTTTTCTAAGTTCGACTTTGTCAGTAGAGAGGCAAAGTTTGACTTAGATTTGGCACATCAATGAGAGTCACTCTCTCCATTGACTATAGAGGATATTCCCTGGAATCAGCTACAATGCTCCTTCCGGCCTCCGGAATTATATGCTTGATGTAGTCTGCTTCTTCTCCGTCATCTTGGTGGAGATCCATACTATTCGAAGTCAAGATGAGCAGTTAAGATAGATGCTCCCTCTCATCCCTGAGAGTGAGGTCCTGCCAATAAGCACCCCTAACATTAGGATAGAAACTTCCCTCTGGACCCCTGATGGATCAGTTGTAGCTATGAATCCTTCACCAGAAGATGCACTTCTCAGAAATCAGCTGTAGTATGAGAAGAGGGTTGGACACCCTTGGAAAATGACAAGAGGCAACTCCCTAAATATATCCCTTTCCAACAATGAAAGCTGAGGCAAGATGGCATAAAACAAACATTGGAAAGCATCCTAAAGAACAGTAATCTTTACTGAAAGATATCTCAGGAAATGTCACCAGAATTCTGCTTGATCAAGAACTGCAAAAGTCTTGATGGATTCAAGCTGAAGTCATACTGAACCCTGACCAAACAAACTTCAACCCCCAAAATATGCCCTATGCCCTATGCAAATTATGAAACAACCTATGCAGTACGCCACACAAAATATGCTTTATTCTTTTCCCTCTCCCATGATCAACTCTCTACAATCATTTTAAAGAAAGAAAAGCTAATAATAAACAGGAACTACCTGCCTCTACACCTACCTCCTATTCCTAATCACTCTAGGAACTTGTATCCAACTCTTTTACTATTCGTGATTCCCCATACTCCAAACTGGAAGACCCTAATTCGCAAAAATTAGCAAACAAACCAGAAGAAGAAGGACTCACTGAGGAGTTCTCAATGCCCTTGAAAATCTCTTTAACAAAGCCTCTTCCAAAGCTAGATCCCCAAATCCTTCAACAACTCATTTCTCAGCTCAAGAAGTGCAACTCAGAAGACCCAATTCCCCAGGAATATCTTCAGATAATTCTGCCCTCTCCCACCCAGAGCAAATCCTCAATGAAGTCCAGCAAGAAGTCCATGCTGAGATCAGACAAAACTCACCACAAACTCCAAGAACAACTCTCTCTTTCACTGAACACTGAAATATTCGAGACTCCATTGACACCTCCGACAACGAAAGAGAAAATGCTCCCTGACACCCCACAAACCTCCCCAAAAACTATCGACTCAGAACTTCTCAGACCTGTAACACCAGAATGGCTCAACCAACAATTAAGGATCCAAAGGTGGAGAAACCTGAGCACTTCTATGGAGACTCAGAAGATTATAACCGATGGAGGAGAGCCCTTATTGTCTTCTATGCCACGCAACCCAACACCTATAACAACAATGACAAGAAGATCTACTATACCCTGTCCTCAATGCGAGGAGGAGCTGCACAATGGAAAGAAGCATATATTCTCGACTATACAAATGCCACAGGAACCTTTACTCTTGGAACATTGGCTGACTTCTACACCTCCCTTGATGCCTCGTTCCAACATGTTAGCGACAATCTCAAGTCCCTTAGCAAGCTCGCAGTGCTTAGGCAAAGAGGATGACCCATTGAAGATTACATTGCCAAATTCAAATCCCTCCTTTCCATGTCCACCCTTGTGGATGTCAACATCCAGATCTTCTATTTCCTCCAAGGACTGGACTCATATTACCACAAACACGTTGTCTTACTCCAGCCCGCCAGGACCAACATTGCAAATTTCTATACAGCAGCTTGAACAGTTGGAGGATTGGACCAGTTACAATTGTTTGCTCGCTCAACGAGAGATACTAGAGAATGACAACCCCATCCAAGGAAGATTGCTAAATCTTTGAAGAAAACTAGTTGAAAAGACTATCGACCATATTGACCACCTCCATGACAAACTCATCCTACCGGATATGGTCCAATGGATGTCAACAACCTCGAAGAACTCTATCAAATTGATGATGATACCTCATCCACTGACAAAGATGCAGATGATGAATCTGAGGAGACTATGACAGATGAAGACTGACACATTGAAGAATGAATCCATAACCTCATTGCCATCAGGCTCAAAAAAGAGCTTAATAACATCCTCACCCCAGAGCTTCTTCACCTCAAAAAGAAGGGACTCTGTTTCCTCTGTAGAGAAGGACAACACTTCGCATGAGAATGCCCCTTCAAAGACGACCCCAAGTATCGAGACAGAAAGAAGACAACCAAGCCACAGATGAAGAAGTCTACCCCAAGAACAAAGAAAGTCAAATCTGACTCGAAGCGAAGACAACCCCAGAAGCTCGGACAACATACTATCCACAACATTGAAGAGTCTTCAGCCTCTGAAACTGAAAATTTTCAAGCAAGCTGAGTAGTGCGACTCAGCAGAAAGAAATTACGGAGCTGAATGAAATAGAACTTCAAGAACAATGAAAAATCCTAGAAGTCCCAGCATTAATTCACCTTTCTTTGAACCCTGACCAACACTTCATGTTCATTCTCGATTAAGGTGCCTCAAACAACTTCATTGATCCCTCGACCCTAGAAAAGTGGAGAATACCCCAGAAGAAAACCCCCCACATCACCAGAGTATGAAATACTAACAGAACCACTGAGTTATCCACTCACGCCGCCACCTTACAACTTACTATCAATGACATCACCAAGAATATCAATTTCAAAGTCACCAAATTAGGAAGTCAACGAGCTATATTGGGAATATCCTGGCTAACAGAAAATAATCTGATAATCAACTGGAAAAGCCAAACTCTTAAACCTCTTCCCCTCACTCATCCTGAAGAAAAATACCAGAAACTACTTGACTCCATTATGGACAAAATCCTCTACCTCAAAGAAGACAACAGCCCCCCAGAAGAAGAACTAAATCTCAAGGTCAATACAGCTATAGAACTCACCCAGAAATACACCAAACAACAAGCCAACGACCCACTTAAAATCATACCAAAAGAATTCCACAAGTACATTGGAATCTTCTCCAACAAGGAAGCAAAGCGATTTTCCCTGACATGAAAATGGGATCATCATATTGAACTACTTCCCTCCTTCAAACTGAAGGCATTCCCAAATTACAAACTAGTGTCCCGAGAAATAGAAGAGCTAGACAAATTCCTTGATGAAAATATTGAGAAGAAGTATATCCAACCATCCAAATCACTGATGGCATCACCTTTCTTTTTCATAGGCAAGAAAGACAGCAAACTAAGGCCTTGTCAAGACTACCAATATCTTAACAAGCACATAAAGAAAAATGCCTACCCCCTCCCCTTCATCTCCACGCTATTCAACAAACTAGAAGGATCAAAGTACTTCACCAAATTCAATGTTTGATCAGGATATAACAACATTCAAATCATCAAAGAAGACCAATGGAAAGCTGTATTTCATACCCCAAGAGGACTATTCAAACCAACCATCATGTTCTTCAGAATGTGCAACTCCCCTGCAACTTTTCAAACAATGATGGACGAAATCTTTGAACTACTGATATGAAAAGGAGGAGTTTTAATTTATATGGATGACATCTTGATCCATGTCACCACAAAAGAAGAACTGCAAAAACTCACCCACAAAGTCCTCTGGATACTTGAGAAGCACAACCTATAACTCAAAGCCTTGAAATGCAAATTCAAGAAGATGAGGGTCAAATATTTAGGAGCTATGATTACCAGCCACTCTATCGAAATGGACTTCACAAAACTCAAAGGAATTGAAGACTGGCTGATGCCCACAAAAACTTGAGACATATGAAAATTCATAGGATTCTGCAATTTTTACTGCTGATTCATAAAGAATTACTCTATGATCACTGGACCCCTCAACCAACTCATGTTGACCAAGCAAACCTTCAAATGGGAAATGCAACACAAACAAGCTTTCCAAGCAATGAAGAAGGCCTTTAGAGAGAAACCAATATTGCAGAAGGCCGACCCTAATTGTCCATTTGAAATCAAAATGGATGCCTCCACTTATGCATCAGGAGCAGTGCTCTACCAGAAAAATGACACAGGAAAACGGCAACCCATTGCCTTTCACTTGCAGAGCTTCAATGCTGCAGAACGAAACTACCATTGCTCTGAACAAGAGCTACTAGCTATCATGCACACTCTGAAAGCATGGAGACACCACCTTTTAGGAGTAAAACACAACTTCACTGTTTGGACGGACCATGAAAATCTCACAAGATGGACAAAGCCAGAAGACTTGAACCCACGTCAGAGATGATGGCGAACAACACTCAAGGAGTATAAACCTCAACTCAGAATCAAGCATATACCTGGATGAAAGAACAGTGCAGCAGACACCCTCTCCAGATAACCCAACCTGGCTCCAAATGAAAGAGACAACCAATCTATCACTATGATTACACCTGACCTCTTAAACTTCCTGGACAAAGAACTACTAAGAGATGTCAAAGAGAAGAAGGAACTTCTTGAAATATTGCTGGAACAAAACAAGAAGCTCACCTATCACAAGAACTGTCTAGTCATACCAAACAACACCTCCCTTAGAAGGAAGATATTATGACAAGTTCACAATCACAAAACAGCCAGACACCCAGGATGAGCCAAAATACTTAGAAAACTACAAGAATACATCTATTGGCCCGCCATGTGCGATTACATCAAAGAATACATCACCAGATGTACCACATGCCAGAGCACCAAGATCATCAGAAGGCCCAACAAACCTCCTGCGATACCTATCAAAGGACCCAAAACAACGTGACCTTATGCTCAAATATCGATGGATCTGATCACAGATCTCCCGATCTCAAATGGATACAATTCTATATTAACCATAGTAGACCATAGTTTAATGAAGGGAGTAATTTTAACCTCTACTATGAAAACTGCGACTTCGGAAACCATAGCCCAACTTCTCATCGACAACTTATTCAGGAAACACGGACTCCCAGATAAGATCATATCTGATTGAGATCCAAGATTTGCATCAAAATCAATAAAAGCCCTATACTAGGCCCTAAATATAGAAACTACCTACTCCAGTGCATACCACCCACAAATGGATGGAACTATGGAATGATTCCACCAGGAAATCGAAACCTACCTAGCTATAGCCATGACAAATGACCCACACTCCTGGAGCAAACATCTCCCATTATATAAATATGCTCACAATAATAGACCACATGCCAGAAGAACAGAAACTCCATTCCAGCTACTATATGGAGAATCACCGAAAATGCTCCCCACCACCTTTACCCCTACCCAGTCCCCAAATGCTAACAATCACCTGGAACATTTGAACCTTATCAGGAAAAAGGCCCTATATACTCACCAATCTGCCAGAGATGCAATGATGAAGTGCATGAAACACTTACAGCTCCCAACCTATCAGATAGGAGATACTGTATGGCTGAACAACAAGCACCTGAAATTAAACATGCCCAACAGAAAACTGTATCAGAAATACAATGGCCCATTTGAGATTACTCACAAAATCTCCCCAGTCAATTATAGACTCAAGCTGCCACCACAATGGAAGATCCATGACGTCTTCCATTCCTTCTTGCTGATACCACATAGAGAAACCCCACTCTATGGCCCTCAGTTCACCAGGCCACCACCCAAACTAGAACAAAACAAAGATACCTACAAGGTAGAAGCTATCCTTAACCACAAGGAACACCGATGGAAAACCTACTTCCTGATCAGGTGGAAAGGATATCCACAATCCAAGAATACTTGGGAACTGGTCAAAAACCTCAAAATAGCATTGCAACTCCTCAAGCGCTATAAAAGAAGCTGAGGAATCAACTAACATCTCAGCATGTCTGTTGACTCACATTCCCACTCCATTCCTACCTCTCCAGCAGCAAACGCACCAGCCCTACCACCCACTGCCCAACCACTGGCACCCCAACCAGTTAATGCCCAAACTAGTGCAACAAACCAGTCACTGCTTCAGCCCCTACCTGATCTCTTCATTGACAACAATGGCCAGTACACAGTGTTCACTCAAAACAACACCACAATCTCAGTCCCCACTCTTACCGGAGCAACCATCATTCTGGATCAATCTCTCTACTATTCCTTACAATGACTTAGCTGGCCAAACATTTCCTTTGAGGACACCAATTTACAAAGCAATCAGGCAGCTTTTGCCCTCATCAACTACTACAGGATGCTTGCTGTTATAAGTATACATCTTATGCAAATGCTACTCTGTTACTCGCAGCAGACCAACTTGGCTCAAAAAGCTCTTGACACCCTTCAGCTCTCCCCTTGCTTACAAACAACAATATGGAAAACTATGACAGAAATCTCTTTGGCAGAAATCGCCAATAGTTCGCATCTTAGCAATGAAGGTGGACTCCATTTTGAAGTGACTTTTGCAGTTCCCAGACCTTGGAACTTATCCATGACACCAGAAACTCCTCCACCAGTCATTAAGCCAATACTTCCAAGACGAGAATGAAATGATCGAATAGGAGAATCTCCCAGGATGGATTGCCACTCTAACCAAAGAGGAAGCAGCTGATCTCCTGAACCTCACAATGACTGATCCAGACCCCTGCTGTATTCCACTTTCCACAGAAGGACTATCCCTCCCAGAAGCTATTGTGTGGAGCATCATGCTTACAATTGCACAATGTGTAGTCACCAACGACCCCAACACATGCCTCCTAGAGATGGCATAGTACACTAAGAGATGGCCTCTGAGCCACCATGAAATGGTACTCCCAGAATCAACAGACAGAATCAACAGCACTGCCCACAGAATCATGTATGATGAAGTTGATGCCACCTACGACCTGAAGAAGCTAATGAACCTTCTACATCCACTTGGCCCCCTATCCCAAATGAACTCAGAAGACAGCACCCATGCACTAACACTATTGCCAACCAATGAGGATGAGAATTGGATGCAACATGCCAAAGGAATCGAAGGATTCAAGGCAGAAATGCCCCCAACCAACAAGAGAATCTTCCAAGTCATAACCATCA
Source organism: Leucoagaricus sp. SymC.cos (assembly GCA_001563735.1). Taxonomy (NCBI): domain Eukaryota; kingdom Fungi; phylum Basidiomycota; class Agaricomycetes; order Agaricales; family Agaricaceae; genus Leucoagaricus; species Leucoagaricus sp. SymC.cos. The sequence goes on from KQ962690.1 coordinate 12,320, forward strand.
AGTCTGACCAAGAAGAGTCAGAACGCCTGAAGAATTTCCTTCATCCGATGACTTCTACGATGGACACTATGATGACTACCCCTACAAGAACCTGAAAAGTGACTGACAAACAAGAACCCATCCCCATAACCACCTTCCTACACTATGATGCCCATGCCACCCTCATAGACCCCATCCCTACCAGAAATGGACAAAAGGCCGACAAATACATTTTCACCATTCCTCTCAAACCCTGTATAGACAATCACCCCTATCGAAACGACAGAATCACACACCCAGCTTGAACTGAAGAGCTCATAGCCAAAGGAATTGACACCGACATGAGAGAAATATATTTAAGACACATTATAGAAAATGCATTGAAGGGAAAGGCTAATGTTAATATCAAAGATGTAGTTGAGCGTTTCCTTGAATAGCCAGAATATTACACTTAGGAATTTACAGGAGCTTATCAATCGGATGGAGCACCACTTCCTCCAGTCACCCTCCTATCCCCTCAAAGCATCCCACTAGCAGCTGCTCTCAATAAAATCATCACAACTGCATTTGAGAATCTGCCATTTAAACATTGTTACCTCAACAGGACATATGCCTGCACTATACATGGGAACATTGGCACATCTATCGCCAACGGATGGAATCTAGTAGTGGATGAGGACAAAGATAAAGACAAAGAATGGCACCACCACATATTGGACCAAGAAGGGATTGGCCTCACCTCCCACATCATACACACAGTCCTTAACAACACCTACTCTCGACACCTCAAGAATCCTTTGGTCCAGCAGCTATGCGTTGCTCATGCCTCTCAAACCACACTTGACCTATCATTGCTAGTCGAGCTTCCCTCCTCCAGCACTGACACTATGTCATCCTCATCCAGTGGATCAAGAAGTCATGCCACCACATCTTCCACCTCAATCAAGATCGAGAGTCCTGATGATTCGTTAGAAAATGCATATACTTCCGATTAACGATGAACAGTTAATTATATCATGACCCATCTAATGATGCAGATCAGAATTCTTATCCATGACATCATCACGAGATCTACAATATCATCTCCTAGACTATGGACCCCCATTTAAAGTCCACTTTCCATTCTTAGTAAAATTAGAAAACCCTATCAGAGTTCTTTCATTAACAATCACCTTCTCACACAGACCCCTGTTCAAGTGATTAGAATGATCGTAGTCCACCTTTAGTTATATTCCAGTTCCTCAGCCAGACTTATGACTTAGTTACAATGTGCGTTCCCCTAGTCATAAGTCAAGTAGAACATTCATGGATCTAAGTAGTATATTGTTCTGATCTTCTATGTAGACAGAAAACTTTTTGTAGTCTAAAGATAGGTAGATCTAGAACTATATAAGATCCACTGAAACAGGGAGAAATGCAAGTTTCTATCCTTTTCAGTTATTATCTATGCTCTTTGTGCATCTTATAACTCAATCTCTTGAAGCTCTCTAGCCTTTGATGACTTTGTGTTCAATAATTCCTGTATTAGGGACTCTTCAAGAACTTGCTTGTATGAGGACATCCTGGAAGATCTAGGCATCCCTTCAGGAACAGAAGAATCTGTAACAAGTGAGTACTATACTTCTGACTCTTCTAAGTTCGACTTTGTCAGTAGAGAGGCAAAGTTTGACTTAGATTTGGCACATCAATGAGAGTCACTCTCTCCATTGACTATAGAGGATATTCCCTGGAATCAGCTACAATGCTCCTTCCAGCCTCTGGAATTATATGCTTGATGTAGTCTGCTTCTTCTCTGTCATCTTGGTGGAGATCCATACTATTCGAAGCTGAGATGAGCAGTTAAGATAGGTGCTCCCTCTCATCCCTGAGAGTGAGGTCCTGCCGATAAGCACCCCTAATAGGATGAGTGTCAGAATAGGGTGGCCTTCTGGTGTCAACACACTTGCTGAGCATCTCTTGATCATGTTTGTAAGATTAAGTACTTATCATTCAGCTTGTGGCTGGAGGACAGAGAAATTAGTATTGAGTCAGTATAGATGTCTGCAAGATTGGCTATGGCTTTGTAGTATGTAGTATTGCTTAAGACATGTATTTATCATAGTTTTGGACATCTATAACCTGGGAGTGAACTACTATCATGTACTACTATATAAATTTTTGAATTTTCTTTAAAAAAAAGATAGGACAGTATCAAATAGGTTGGCTTTGATGTTGGTCTCATTGGTTGAGGACTTTGACAAAGATAGCTCTTGAGAAAGATTGGCTATTATCAGAGATAGTTCACTGTTGGATAAAGATATTGTTGGGATAGTTAGAGAGATAGGCCAAGACTGGGATGAGAGTATTGGATTAGATAAGGATATGTTGATCAGGATGATTGGCTATAGGAGAAGAGTGATTATCTGGTTGAGTTTCTTCTTCTTGGCTTCTATTACAATTTTCTGGAGTAGGTATGCCAGGTCATTGAATTCTGGCTGGGCTAGATTGTGATCAGATGGAAGACAGTTAGAAGTAAAGAGGGGAATGAAATACTCATTGTCTATTCCTTATTTGAGAAATTTCCAGACACTGGTATGCAGTGTGGCTAGGACTATATTGGTAGCAACCAGAGTAGTGATAACGTGAACATTCCAATTTGATATAACCCAATTGACAACAGTGAAAGTATCTTTGTCCAAAACCTGGTGAGAAAGAGGAGGGTCATTGGATAGAAGTTCCTGAAGGTTGTGAAGTTTGGCTTCTATTAGCATCATCAACTAGTTCTCTATCTTGGTTATGTACCAAGGGGTTCAGGTCTTCTCCTGGAGTTGTTTGACTAGTATCATTAGAGTGAGAAATATCCTCTTGATGTGTCTCTCTATGTTGAATATCTTGTTATAGAGTTCCTGTCTGCTTCATGGTGTGATCAAGTAGGAGAAACCTTTGACATATTCTGAGATAATGATGGGGGAGTTTGCTATTGTCCAAGTCTTGATAGACTTTGATGATGTCATTGTAAGCAATTGTTGTACTACAGTGTTGACAAAATATAGTAAGAATATTCTTCCAGAAGGTATTGACTCCAGTAGCCATTTGCAAATTATTATTATAATAGGTGAACATTGTGGAGTGGGTTTCTCAAGCATGTTCAATGCTCTGAAAGAGCCTGGTCTATATTTCAGCTGTAGTGGAGGGATGGGGTGAGAAGAAGTGGTATGAGCTTTGAATTTGAGGGTTGTGAAGAGTGGAGATTGTGGCATGTTGGTTGGTACTGGTAGGTGTTATAAACAATTACATTTCTCTCTATTTGTTTTTATTTGTCTTAGTTAGTTTATACAAGCTATATCTACTAAAACAAATATGAACATTATTTATAGAACTTGTTTACAATGTTTTATGATCTGTTTACAATATTCCATGTTATTCTTAGTTCTTTGTTTATAATATTCTATAAGTTATTTATCTTGTTCTATGATATTCTTGGAATGTTCTATAATGTTCTATGATGTTCCAGAAGGTTCTACAATCTTCTTGAATATTCCCAAAGTTACTAGAACATTCTACTTATATACTACTATAGTTGTCTATATAGTAAATACAAATATGTACAAGTAGTATACAAGTGAGCTCAACCAACAAGAAGAAACCATCATTTCTACTTGGTTAGGTAAAGCCTCGAGAATAGAGTCTCTTAACTCAACTAAAGTGTGAAAGAAACTAAGAGTCTTAAAGAGTTATTGTCTTGCTTATTGATTAAGTTGCTCTTGATATAGAACTTTGATCTGAGTTCTATATCACTAATTAATACTCATGGTGAAGAATCTCTTGAGTTGTTATTGAACTTCTGACTATTAATAACTAGAATATTATTAATAGTAAGATACCTAAATCCATTAACATAAAGAGTCTCCTTTGTTAGGCTTTCTGTAGAGGACAACCTAACATGCTTGATTACAAATAATCTAGCATCACTATAACATTAAGTAGAAATAATCTGTTATAACTATGGGTAGATTACTCTGGATAGGACTCCTGGCCTGTGGTAGGCAGTATTATCTATTTTCTTCTACTCTGTGCTACTCTGTGTATTATTCTGTGTTACTCTGTACTTTTACTCTGCACTACTAGTATATAAGTACCTTAGGTAGAGCCTGTATCCTTACACTTTACCAATTATACTTTTCTCTTTATTGCCCTCAAGCCTTTGCCAACATTGCAACCTGAGTTCACTCTTAAGGTCATAACATTTAGTAAAGTGTCATCAACTCATCTTGTTAAACAGAACAAAGGCATAAACAAAATTGGTCCTATAAAGAGGACAATCCTGTCAGAAGAAAATGACAATGAGCATTCACAGCAAGTATAGCTGAGCAACTGGCAGACAAAGAATATGTGCAACAGTTATTACAGGAAGAATGAGACAATAAGACACCAAAAGAATTGTTAACAGAGACAGATAAAGAAGAATCTGAATCTGAACATGAAGAAGCAGAAAGAGAATCTGCTTGAGAACTAGAACACTTATCAGCAGCATTAGGATCACTCAGCATTAGCTGACAGTTGACATCAGAAGAAATAGACACAGAAGAATTGAATAGCACAATGTCTTAAGAACATAAAGGAATGGACATGGGAGGGCTTCTCCCACCACCTGCATCTATTACACAGACAATAGTGCAGGTGCAGCACAAATCATTCATATCTGAACCAGGGTATTTCAATAAGTCAAGAGCCAAATGGGAAGATTGGTGACACAGCATGGCATTTTACATCACAGGGAATAATATCAGTGAAGAACAAGTTTGAGTGACAGCAGTACTGTCCAGAATGAAAGGAGGAACAGCAGGATCATATACATCAGTTATAGTCAAGGAGATGATGAAGGACAACTATTGGGACAACTTTGTTTGGGACAATTGGGTCAAAGAACTTGAGACCAAGTTCTCAGATAGTATGGAAAGAGAAAAGGCCAAATGGAAGATCAAGGATTTAAACAAGAATGGATGCACATCCAGGACTTCTTAATTGAGTTTGAAGTCCTCAAGCACAAGGCTCAGACAGATGACACTCATGTGCTCTTCTTATTAAAAAAGCATATTCATCCCAATGTTATCAAGACTATTATGGGATACCCCTCAGATTACCAGCCAGACTCCTACAAGAAATAGATCCAGTGCATCAGCACTGTTGGAAAGAGATATGAGTTTATGAAGATAAAGCACCACCATACTACAGGAAGTAGTATTACCTATGGAGGATAAGGACAACCTATAGAGATTGGATGCATAATGCCACAATATGGGGACAAGAGCAACCCCAAGTGTTACAGCTGTGGCAAGTTTGGCCACATTGCAGCCACGTGTCTGGAGCCAAAGAACACATGTGCTCCAGCTAAGAACATCCAGTGCTACAATTGTGGCAAGTTTAGACACATTTTAAAATATTATAGGGCACCACAATGCAACAAGCCTGACATCAGGGCTATGACAGAGATACCAGAGGAGGAGGAAAAGACCAAGGAGGAGGGTTTTTCAGGAGGCTCAAAGTAAGACACATGGACTTTTGAGCCTATAACCATAGAGTTTCTGTTCTATGTTCCTTATAATATATTATTCCTCAATGATGAAACCCTCAGTGTGAACTCCTCACTACACCCACAGTAAATCAACAGGCAATAGTCAAAGCTCTCATTGACTCAGGATGCACATATACATGCATATCAGAAGACAAAGTCAAGAAATTAGGAATACTGGTGAAACTAGTCATCAAACTCTTTGAAGTCTTCAATGCAGATGGAACCCCTAGCAGTCACAAACCAATTACTCACTATGCCAACATTACTCTTGATACCCATGGCCACAAAGAACAGGTCAAAGTGGTAATCACAATATTGGACTTGACAGACATATTTTTAGGACATGATTGGTTAATTCACCACAATTCCAAAATTGACTGGTAGAATGGTATTGTCAAATTCACAAGGTGTCCACCCAGTTGCAACATTCTCCATTGCAACATATGCATTGAGCCCCATATTTGAAAACTTCAAGCCCAGAAATTAGATAAAGAAGAGGAGAAACAACTGAACCCAGCCATGGCAGCAAACTTACCAGCTTATATGGAGGAGTATACCCATCTGTTTAACAAGACCAATTTTGACTGACTCTCCAATCACACACAATGGAACCATGAAATCAAACTTATGGACAATGTGCCCTCTGAACTTTGAGCCAAGATATACCCTATGACACTGAAAGAGAAAGAGGAGCTCAACACATTTATCAATGAGAACCTAAAGTCAGGAAGGATATGCATTTCAAAGTTACAATACACTGCTCCATGCTTCTTCATTCCCAAGAAAGATGGTTTGAAATGACTAGTACAAGACTATCAGAAAATCAACCAGTACATGGTCAAGGACAAAATGCCTATCCCCCTTATCAGCAAAGTTGTGAATCATCTCAAGAATGCCAAGCTGTTCAACAAATTTGACATCATTTAGGGTTACAACAATGTTTGCATTAAAGAAGGTGATAAGTGGAATGCAGCCTTTCTAACCAATCAAGGGTTATTTGAACCAATAGTCATATTCTTCAGATTATGCAACTCCTCTGCCACATTCTCATGTATGATGACCACTATCTTCCAGGAGATGATCCATGATGGCACATTAACAAACTATATGGATAATTTCATAATCCCAGCTTAGTCAGAGGTGGAACTCCAGAAAAGGATATTGAGGTTCCTGAAAATTATGGCCAGACACAACCTATACTTCAAATGATCCAAGTGCAAATTCAGAGTATTGAAGGTGTCTATCTTAGAAGTAAAAGTGAGAAATGGGAAGGTGGAAATAGAACAACAGAAGATCAAGGCCATTAGGAACTGGAACACTCTCTCCAATGTCAAAGGAGTGGAAAGCTTCCTAGGCTTTGTTAACTTCTATAGGAGATTTATTGAAGGCTTCAGCAACATCACAGGACCACTCAATGTACTCAAAGGAAAAACAGAATGGAAGTGGGAACACAATGAACAACAGGTATTTGATACCCTGAAACAATGTATCACTGAAGAACTAGTATTGACTCTCCCTTAACCTGATGGAAAATTCTGAGTGGAAACAGATGTGTCAGAATATGCTATAGAAGCTATCCTATCTCAAGAACAGGACAGCAAGTGGCATCTGGTGATATTTATGTCACATACCATAAGCCCAGTGGAATGCAACTATAAGATCTATGATAAGGAACTTCTTGCTATTATGAAAGCATTACAAGTTTGGCAACAGTATCTTTTGGATGCATGAGAAACATTTGAGGTTTAGACAGATCATGAGAACCTGAAATATTTCAGAGAACTACAGAAACTCAATGACAGGCAAATGCAATGGTATCTCAAACAACAAGACTATGACTTCATCATTCAACACATACCTGGCAAGACTAACACTAAAGCTGACATTCTCTCTCACTGTAACAAACCTGATTGGCAAGAAGAAGACAAGACAGTCATGCTCCTGAAGAACTTTGTATGCAGGGTAACCATCAAAGAAGAAACCACCATCCTCATCACTCTACTCTGAGAGGCACATTTCAAAGTCCTTATTAATACAGATATAGAACAACAAGTCCAAAACTGCAAAAACCAAGAAACTGAGGTCCTTAGAGGACTTGAAGACCCATTCAAAGGGTTTATGGAGAACAACAGCATAACCTATTACCAGGGGAGGATTTACATCCCACTGGGAGATGACCTATAGTCCAGAATCATACAGAAATTTCACAATGCATCAGATGCAGGACACCCAGGCCAACATTGAATACTAGAAGTCCTATCAAGAGACTTTTGGTGGCCTGGCATACAACAAGATGTGAAGAGATTTGTGGGAGGATGTGACACTTGCCAGAGGACCCAAATCCACTGCAAACAAAAAGCAGTACCATTGCATCCCCTACCAGTACCAACACATCCCTGGGAGGAGATATCAGTGGACTTAATTGGTTCTTTACCATCCTCTGATGGATATGATGCTATTCTTGTTATCATCAACCATTTCACCAAGATGATATGGGTGATACCCACTACCACATTGTTAACAGCAGGACAACTTGCCACTCTATATTGGGACCAGATCTGGTAGCTACATGGGTTACCAAAGAAGATCATCAGTGATTGAGGGCTGCAGTTTGCATCAAAGTTTATGAAAGGTCTATATAAAGCTCTTGGAATCAAACAGGCCCTGTCAACTGCCTATCACCCACAGACTGATAGACAGACAGAACAGATCAATCAAGAAGTAGAGAACTTCTTATGGAAGTATGTGTTCTATAAACAGAATGATTAGGTGTCCTGGCTCACAGCAGCAGAGTTCTATTACAATGATGAGTAATATTCAGTGACACTCCACTCTCTATTTTACTTGAACTATGGAAGACATCTGTGGAAAGGGATCATATCAGCATCATCACTGGCACCAGCAGTAGAAGATTTTGTGGCAAATTTGACCAAGGTATGAGAAGTGGCAGCAGTTAGCATAGAACAAAACTGGAAGAGTATGGCAGTCACATATAACAGGAAAAGAAAAGGAGCCCAGTACTATCAAGTTGGAGATAGTGTATGGTTGGAAGCATCTAACATCATGACAAACTGCCCAAGCAAGAAGCTGGATTATCAAAGATACAACTCTTTCTCTATCTTGGAGGTAATTGGAAATAGGGCATATCAACTCAAGTTACTACCTCAGTGGGTTATTCATAATATCTTCAATGAGGTGCTCCTATTACTGGCAAGGAAACCCAAGTTTCTGGTCCAACAGAAGCCTCCACCTCCACTACTGGACTTAATCAATGCTGAGGAAGAGTAGGAAGTTGAGGAAATCTGAGGACACCAAAAATAGGATAGAGGAGTCCAGTATCTTGTCCATTGGAAAGGGTATGGCAACAAAGAAGATCAGTGGTTACCCAAGTCCCATCTGTCAAATGCAGAGGAGGCAATCCAAGAATACCATAATAGGTTCTCAGAGCAAACCTAATAGAGGAGGGGGATGAAACTTGAAAATCTGATAAAAGCCATGTCAAAACCACAGACCCAGTCAACACAACCTGGCTATCACTCTAGTACTAGTTACCCCTTGTCAAGTTTACATCACTATCTTCTCAGCTACTGCCATCACTCTCATTATTATCATCACTGCCTCTATTGTCACTGCCAAATACAATCACTCCATTGACTGCAATGTCATTCATCAAGCCCTACCCAACTGCAACTGCTCTGTTATCAACCTCCAGAAAGCCCAAAGCCCTCTTGCCCACCATGCTCCAAGTAGCCAAACATACTACAGCCAAGTTCCAGTCTCTAGCCTTCAAGTTAACTGAGAAGGCTGCTATATTGGAAGTAGGGTATGTTGAGCTGGAAGAGGTAGAACCATGGAATCAGGTTCTACATGACCCTTTATACCTCTACAATAACCTTACCTGTTCCATCAATGCCCTCACTATCTTGGAAGAACACTTGAAGCTCTTTGTTGATAATGCCTATAGCCTTGTTACAATTCTGGCAGACCTAGAAGGAAATGCCATTGAGTTGTGTGCTTCTACTAGCAAATGCACTCCTCCTGCTCCTGCCACCACTGAAGATCTGACTGAAGAATTGAACAAGAAACAAGATGTTGAGATAGATAGCTATGATTCAAGTAACACCCCTGCAGAAGGAATGCTAGGACCCACAGCTATTGAAGATGCCCACACTCTCCACAAGTTTCTCCAAAAACATGACACCAATATCCTTAAAATATCCAATCCCACCTATTTCATTGCTCCCAACCAGTTCTACATACTATAGAAGCATAGTGAAAGTGATAACAAGTATTGGGCCCATGCCATTGACAAGTTTTTACAGCACTATGCCAACTCCCAAGCCTGCTTTGACTCTCAACATATTGTCATCTACAAGGGAGGACCAGATAATGCACCATTCTTCATTGGTTGTGATGAACATCACATCTAGTTTGCAATTGCTCAGGTCAAGAAGGATCTTACAAGATTCCTTGTCAAGGGATAGAAGTAATCCATTAACACCTCTTCCTACTGGATATGTTGCAGTCCATGAGAGGTACTTCTTTAGTCACAAAAGACAACTGTTACTCCCATCAGATATTTCTTCTGTTATTATGTTAGTACCTTAGTTGGACCTTTTCATTAGTTATCTGTTCATAAGGACATGAATCCTGAGGAGAGGGTGTTGTTATGACACTGGGTAGATTACTCTGGATAGGACTCCTGGCCTGTGGTAGGCAGTATCATCTATTTTCTTCTGCTCTATGCTACTCTGTGTATTACTCTGTGTTATTCCATACTTTTACTCTGTACCACTAGTATATAAGTACCTTAGGTAGAGCCTGTATCCTTATGCTTTACCAATTGTACTTTTCTCTTTATTGCCCTCAAGCCTTTGCCAATGTTGTAACCTGAGTTCACTCTTAAGGTCATAACATGATCCTCTTCCATTTAGCAGCAGAGATGAAGTATCCTGCCTATCAGACTCACAGACAATCTTCTTGAAAGAGAAGATACCTACTGGGTTAATCTGCTATATTGAGTCACTTTATAATCAAGAAGAATATACCCTCAAAACAAAAGATTGACTACTCTTCACTGGAGAATTAACACCCTTGATAAAAGTTGGAGGTATAGAGACACTGCTAACTAGTAAATTAGTTGAGAACTTGCTGGTCTGTTCAAGTCTGAGCTATTCAAGCTCACACAGATGACTGTGAAAATTAGAATAGCTAGTTATTGCTTCCTAAGATGCTCAGTGAGTATTGTAGACCTAGATCCCCATAACACCAGGAGATAGAAATTCCAAAGAAATTTAGTTTTCTCTGGAAAAGCTGGTGTAGAGGAAAGGTAACTGGGTGGAGTGCACATTTGATAGAATTGATAGATAGTGAAAGATCTTGATTTGATTCATAACACAAAGAGTTCAAGTGTACCTTGCTTTAGGCAAAAATCATTTAGCAGTCACACTCTTTTTTTTTTTTTTTTTTTTAAATTCAAAAATTTATTACATGGTGCTCGATTGCAGTCTGCACCTAACTAATTACAAACTAGCTAGGAAAGTCCAGTCCAGAGAAACAAAACTATTTACTCATATCCAGAGCATTTTTGTAAAACCATAGAAGATGTGATGGCAGCTACAGTACTATTACAGAAGAGGAGAGAGGAAGACTATAGTCAAGCTCAAATGAACTTACCAGAATACCAAGACACAGAAGTCCCAATGTGCGTGGAAGTGGTAGAGATGGATGAATAGACACACAACCCTTCTTTCCCACACACCACCACCTTCACTCTGGGGTGCTCCCTCCTTTGCGGTCTTGCTGCCCTCTTAGGGTCACTCGCAGTC
>KQ962690.1:31086-46611 GCA_001563735.1 Leucoagaricus sp. SymC.cos
TCAATTTTGGGACAAATCACATGATCTAAACTGATTTGGAATCACAATATGGTAAAGCATAACATTCTATTTTTTCATGAGCTTATGTAATCTGGTTGCTGAGTTATAAGTCCATTTGTTCAAGATATCCAAACATTGGGACAGTACTTTGAGCCACTGTAGGTGGTGGAGGAAAAGCTGCCTTGATGGGAGGCTTCAGAGGGGTACATTTAGGCATTGGTTTGGCCTGAATCAGTTTGGTGTTTAGATCTAATTTGATGCCCTCAGTTGATATCATTTTGACGTCTTGATTTTCAAGAGGTTGTGAGGAAGGAATGACTTCCTTTGCCTTGCCCTTGTTCTTTTTCTTTTTGATATATGGTGGCCTAGATGGGAAAAAGAGCCTATCCATGAGTTGTTTAAGGGTAAAGTTAGTCACATCTTTAGGGACATAATCCTCGATAATGCTAGAGTCCTCAATGATGGTATGTTCCCATCCACCATCGTATATAGCTGTAAGCAAGTAAGTGAGTTTGTCCACTATTGCTCTGCTGGGGGTAAATTTGCCCTTGTTAACTGGAAAGATATGAATCCAGTCTAAACATTCTTGGAGAGCTATAGATGCCTTGCCAATCATTTCTTTATACTCCTCAACTGGAGGACTATGAGGTCTCAAGGGGTCAACAATATTACTGCCTTGAGCAGCATTGATTGTACCCATTATTCCACCATCTTGCATGTTGACATCGTTATTATATGGCTGTGACATAGTCGTAGTATTCAATTCAGCCTGAACTTGCTTGGATAAACCAATTGCAGGTTTGGAAGTGTCATTATGTGATGCGTTAGCACCAGCACCAACATGTTTGAGTGTAGTCAGATTAAGCTTAGGAACACAAGGTTCCAGGATAGCTCTGGCTGGGTCAAGGGCAGGGAAGGGATCAGTATCATCAGCCCAGCTGCTAAGGTTAGCAGGTGGGTTAGGCCCTGAGATGTGAGGCCCCAGATGCATAGAGGGGGTGTCAGATCCCAAGGAGAAAGCATTCTTGTCAATAATGCTTTGGAGGCTAGGAAGAGGCTTATTTGAATCATCGATAGTGTTCTCAAAGTGAGACCACATTTGAGACAGGAGAGGTTGAATGTCAAAGTTGACAGTGTGTTGCCAATGTTCACTAGGGATGGGTGCAGAAGAATGAAGCTCCATGGTCATTGCAGGATGGGTGCCCATTATTTTCATGGGCCTAAGAGTAAGAGTACCTTCTATAATAGAAGGTGGAGCATTGGTCAGAGTAGAACATCTCTGTTGAAGGGCTTGTTGATTAGGGGGTGGTGACTCAGTTCGAGGCACTAATTCTGTGTTATAGTGAAGTTTGCGGACAGGCAAAGCAGACCATTGTTGGGAGATGATAGATGATGCCCAAGAAGTATGTTGTCAAGAATGAGCACGACCAGCATGGCCTCAGATATTGGGGGGGGTTTATTGTCTGAAGATGATTTGTATTCAGAGCTGGAGTTGTTGGCCATTGCTTTGGACATAGCTTGTTCAGTGGCTTGGATATTGACAGCAGATGCTGTGCATCCAGCATGTGTAGTGATGGTCTGCAACTTGGCCCCCACATTCGAAAATCTACCACCACCTTTCTTATTCAACTCTCTGCTACTATCTCCCATAAGTTCGTATTCATCGTAGGTTGTTGTATTCGTAGTAAAACCACTAGAGAAATATTGATGATGGTGGTTCATGAGAAAGAAGGGATGTTAGCAGTCACTCTCTCTAAGAGTATAAACTAGCATGAGAATAGTCTGAGAAAACTATTCATTGACTTTGAAAATATTGGGTCATGTCCTGATTAGAAGTCAAGGTTTGAAATCCATAATATTTTCTGTTACCTGGTTAGGAAAAACCAAGTGCTAGAAGTATACTAGTAATTTTACACACTAACCCTCTTAGATATTCAAAACAGCAGCTCTATATTGTACTTGTGAACTTTGCAAAAGAATCAGATATCCATTCCATTCAATTTCACAAGAACTTAATTCACCATATAGTATTCAATCCTAAGTAATGCTACCATTACCTTCCACAGCAAATATTGGAGCTGAAGAATCTGGAAAACAGAACCCAAAAATACCCGGAGATACAGGGACGAAGATGAATCTGGTGAATCCTATGTCTTTCCAGAAAAATATATTACAGCCCTCAATAAAGAATATCAAGAAGCCTTTAAAAATCCCAACAGTTACAAGAACCCAGATTCTGAACCAGAAAAAGAATTTAACAGTCCAAATCCTATAGAGAAAGACAAATCTCCTGAAAGAGTACTAACAGGCTTTTCTACCTTAACACAACAAGCTTTTGATTGATCAAGTCCTGAAATTATAACAGAACCTCTTGTCAGACAATTTAGTAGACTATCAATCACACCTGAGACAGAAAAGCCATCAATCTTTACCACTGAAAAGACATTCCCCAGTTTCTCTGGAGAATTTGAACCTACAACATCTGAAACCAATACTGGCAAACAACTCACTGAACAAAGTAATCCATTACTATGATCCAGTGAACAGACAGATAATCCCATTGACTTTGATGAACAACAATTCAAAGAAAATTATCAACTACTCCCACCCATTGGAACCTCAAACTATCTACTATTTGATCCAGATGCAAACTCAGAAAACAAAACTATCCAACTCCTGAGACTCAGTAAACTATCTAAGGAAAAAGAGAAAGCAAAAGAACAACCAAGACTTACTGTTGATACCAGAACAGGATCTAGTAGAACAAAGCATACTGGAACAACCCCACCTTATCCATCACCAAAAGGACCACCAGGAGGACCACCAAGAGGATCACCAGGAGGACTGCTGAAGAGGGTATTGAAGGTATATAACAAGTGTACCAGCTGAATAGCTAGTACTAACCTCAAATGAGTTTGAGGGGGGAAGTAAACAGATTTAGAAAAGTGTATAGTCTTTGAGAATATGTGGCTATAAAACTTGTGATAAACTTGGAAATTCAACACAAACTCAAAATGCCTCTGACTGATGATTCTACTATTTGCAAATGCTTCAAAAACTTGTCTAAGTCGCAACTGATGACTTAAGATAATGCCTAACTAGAAAAACTAATCTACTCCTGAATTTCCTAATAACTCTGCCTAATTTGATCAACTGGACCTTGAATCACCTATACAGTCACATGATAGGTGCTGGTACAATTGATTTCTTACTAGCTACTTAGCCCTGGTGCTTTGTAGTGTTTCTTATGACACATTGGTTGAGTTATAGAATTCTTCTAAAGTTTCTTAATTTTTTAGCAGATATCTTTCTACACTCTAAGTTGGTTTCTATAAACTGAAGGTAATAATTTATATCACTCAAAAATGCTAGATTGTGGATGTCACAACCCTATAGCACTTTGAGGCACAGATTCTCTTGTCTTCCCTTTGCTAGAGGGCTCCTTTTATATTGTTTTCATAGATACAGAAAAGAAAAGTACTCAGAAGACTTCCAGTATTACAAATACCTATTAGAGTACAAATATAACAAACAGATAATCAGAAAATGATATAGGTAGTCTCTATTGTGCATTGCCAAATGGACAAGTCAGACAGATAAGAAGTTTTCCTGAGTGCTCATAGGTGTAGCTAGGGAGCTACAGATAGTTTCCTTTTTCATAAGCTTGAATATTCCTTTATCCATGATTTTCTTGTGGAGTGCTCAGTCAGCTTTGTAGTATCACACTGCCTTCAATATAGTTTCTTATCAAGCAGTAGCTTGGCTGATGCACTTCCTGTAGCTAGATTGTGCAGATGGGATAGTAATTTCCTCAGATGCAGCACTTTGTATCTTGGACCTTCTGATTTGGTCAAGACCCTTCCTTTGGCTATCTTTAGCTAAGTCAGAACTGTCCTTGGCATGGAACTCCTATAACTTCCTAAAACAGTTCTATGGTGATAGTGGTGTTGTGAGGTCAAGGGTTCGAATCTCTGCTTGGTATACAGTAGTAGGCAGCTATACTAGGTGACCAGTCTCACCTGCCATACTGGTTGACCTAGTACCTCTCATATTGTAGCTTTATAGCTATACCATTATAGTAGTCTCATGGTAGTTCCTTAGGGACTTAGCATTAGTTCTTTATTGAATACTAAGTGTATATTCATGAAAATTAAGTAAATATACATTTATTCTCAATTTATGCATTATATCTCCCCCTTACCCAACTTTGGCTGTCCTCAGCCTTTTGGTGGGTATGCTCTAGAACTTTCTTGATATTTTCTGAGCCACCAGAGCCTTGTGACCTGTAGTCCTCAATAGTTGGCCTTATACAAAGTTTAGTTTTGATTGCAGTTCCCATATGTGGCACACTTCTGCAAATCTCTAGTAAATCATGCATCCTAATCCTATTGCTTTTTAGCTTTCCTGACTCATGATTGTGGATTTAAATAGTTGAAATAGGTAGCCCACTTCCTTGTCAAGCTTCAGCATTCTCATGAGGCAGATCCTGCCAATCATATGTTGTGTTTACTACCATAATCAAGCTTTGATTTATGTTTCTTCAGTGTCATTGCTTTTTGGATGCCTGAGAATGTTTGGTAAGGGTTAGGTATTTAAGAGCAGACTTATTAGCCTTTTTGCCTAAGTCCCCAATCTTTGTTTCCTACTTTGTGTTTCCCAACAGCCACTCTCTATTATAGCTATGGCCCATAAGTCTTTCTTCTTTTTATTTCTTTTGTCTTTTTTCTGTGATGTTGACTTTCTATTTCAGCAGGCTCTCATTCTTGTGCTAAGAAGATGAATACTTTAGAAGAGTCAGGTGAGACCCACTCACCTTCATCCTTGAGTACCAAAGTGCCCTTGACTCTAAAGTCTGTGAAGAAAAAGAAAAAGACCATATCAAGTATGTTTGCCCTTCATAAGTCTTCATCATCATTTCTTCTCTTGGGTACTAACATTTAGCTTTTTGTTTTTGGTAGCAGTGCCTCAACTTCCAGCTCAGGAGGGTACTCCTATACTGACTAGCTGGGATCAAACCTCTGTTTCTTCATCTCCTCAAAAATGTCATACATATTATTTATTTCTTAGCTTTTTTCTGAATTAGTTTGGACTCTAACTGATCTTTTTTTAGGTTGATCCAAAACAGCTCCTCATGCAAAATTGCCTCCCAAGAAGACAGCCTCCTCAGCAGAGACTGAGCAAAGTGAGAAGGAGCTGTTGTTAAAATATGCTCAAACCTCTACTGTCCCTGCTTGTTCTGAGCCTCAGACTATTCCTCCCATTCCTGTTGTTGAAATTACCACCAAGCCCTCAACTATGAATAAGTCAAAGTCCCAGAAGTCCTTGAGGAAAAAGAAGAAGATCTCAAAGACTCTTTCAACTCTTGTCAAGATGTCTGAGCCACCTTGTGTTTTGAGGTCCACCTTGGCTCCCTCTAAAGCTTCCAAGGATATTTCTGCAAAAACCATGAAGGCTTCAAAAGCCTTGTCATCAAAGATGCTTGTCAATGACTACTCTGCTGATGAGTCTGCTGCTTCACCTCCAGCTTCAATCACAATTCCTCTGTTGACCAAGAACAGTTGCAAGAAGGTCCCTCATAAGATTTGTGGTATAACTATTGGGGTGAACTATAGGTCTTATTTTTTTTTGAGTTTTTCTGTTGATTTGCAGCTGACTGATTATTTATTCATTTTAGCCACTGAGTCTATCTATGAGATTGATGCACATGTAGGCACCACTTCTCTGGCTGCTTTGGATGTCTTAAAGAAATTATTTGTCCTCTCTGATGTCCACAAGGTTAGTAGCCTTTTTTTTGTTTATTTTCCTATCTTTGTTCATATTTCCTGTTTATTTAGCTGGAACAGAGCACTAAGTGCCTCTGGTACATCAATGTAAGCCATGACTGCACTTAATGCCTCATTGGTCAATCTTGTGCTGAATGTGTCTCTGAGAGCCATAGGAGATGCATATTTGCTACTCCCAACATGATACTTTTTACCCACAATGCCAAACTCTATCATGTGGCCATTGGGGGTTTTCCAGATAAGTGGCTATGTGTTTAGCTAAATATTTTTCTTATTATTCTTTATTTTTGTTTCCTATAGATTTCACTTATTGTCTCCAGACTCTCACTGCTGCTCATGCTCAAATTCAGTTCATGCAACAAAGTCTTTCCTACTTAGTTGAGCAATACTGTCTTCAGCTCATGAACCTCCTCTACAACATTTGCTGTATGCTCAAGGCCAACAACTCCCAATTTCTTGTTGAAACAGGACTCTTGACCAATCTGGACCTTTTTATCCAAGGTCTGGAGACTGCTACTGGTAGCCTATTGGCATTTGAAGCAACCCCCAATCTCATTCAGCATCTCAAAGCTGCTTATGAGTCTTACTCATAGGTGATCACTCTTCTGAACCAAGCTTTCAATAATGCTAAAAACTTCAGCTTGCCTGGGCCCCCTTCTCAACCCAATCCCATACTCACTTCTCATCTCTGCACCAATGCTTCAGACTCTTTAAAGACCTCAAAGGGCAAAGCCAAAGCCAAGATGCCTTCACCACCTTCATCTAAAGAAGAAGAGGTAAATGAGCTTGATGAGTCAGAGGTGTCCTCTGAGGGCTCTTCCAGCAAGTAGATTTCCTAGTTTTTTCTTTCTTGATACATAGACTACTTTTATCATGTTTTCATATTTTTATTTCTTTCTTGGACAATGTATCATTTTTAGGGAGCTGGGAAGCTTGGAGGACTTTATAGGCCTTTTGGACATACATATTGTCTTTCTGAATATATGTATATATTTTATCATACATGTAATTCTCCCAATAGCTATATCTTTTGATCTCCATTTTACCACTGTGTGATGGGCATGAAATCATGAAAATTTTACTAAGTCCTCTTCTACTGAGCCTGACTTTGGTAAAAACTGTAAGTCTCTTTATGCTTCTCTTCTCTCCTCCTTACTAAAGTCAGCAAAGTGCTGATATCAATAAGATTGCAAATGGAATGCTCAATAGCTTCCATTGATCCATTGGACTTAGCAAAGCTGAACTGAGACCATTAAGAGACCTGAGGAAAATTAACAATGACTCCACATCAAGGATCTAGGTCTAATCACAAAGACTGTGATCTGGTACCCATTATTAATTTTCTTGTTCTGCTTGCTCAATAACTACATAGTTACCTTGCTGTCCTCTGAATATATATAATGTCCTCTACAGAGTGACAAACTTCATCAAATTTTCATATCTTTGAATATTTGTTCTTGTGTTTTTTTTTTTTTTTTTGTTTCTTTTTTTTTTCTTTTTCTTGCGCTTTTCTTTTTTTTTTTTTTTTTTTTGTTTTTTTTTTTTAGCCCAGGCTACTAGTACAGGGAAGGACCAGAAGTAACTAAATAAGGATCAACCTAGAGAGAAGTCCAAATTGTCCATCATGACCAGCAACCATCTAATGCCCCCCTCAACTCCAAGTGATGGGGGCCTTGTCGATATTTCAGTTCCACCAGATACCACCAAGCAAGCACCTACCCATGCATCCAACCACCAGTGTCTTCTAAGAGATAATCTGAAATGCCAACCGCCTTAGCAGTGACACCAGGAGGGGATAATAGGTTGTGACACTATGACCTTCACACAGTACACAGCATACAGACATGGGGCTCCTGCAGGGATCAGGCCCTGAGAAGGCAGTGCAGAGGGGTTACCTCTGCAAGAATCTGGGATATTGGTAGCCAGCCACAAGAATCAGCATACCAGGGGAAGGGGGGGATGGAGGAGCGAACTCAACTCAATACCCCAGAGAGAAGAGGACTCCAGCAGTAGAGTGGCACCAGAGCTGAGAGAGGCTAGTAAAAAACTGGCCCAGAAGAGAGAGGATGAGTCAAGCACAAAAGAGTGCTCAACAGAAATAGCAGCCACTTAGTAAGCTGAACCATGGGTCTAGAAACCAGGGGACCATGAGGGTGACCAGGGGATGTGCATGGCCTGAGTGCAGTACAGATGCTCCCAGACCAGCAGAGAGGCCCAACTGACTGCCAAAGCAGCCAGTGGGCAAGAGAGAGGAGATGGAGGGAGCAGAAACTGCCCAACTCAATGCAAGAAAGAGGGTGGAGGAGTACAGCTGAAGTGCACTCAACTCAACACCAAGAAAGCAGGAGAGATGTAACAATGTCTCAGCCACAGTAAGGAATGGACATTGCAAACCCTAAAGCAATGAGAGAGTGTGAACTGTGAGTGGCCCAAGGGGCAGCAAGGACATGAAGAAGGAGGCATCCCAGAGCAAAGGTGGTGGTATATGGGAAAGAAGGGTTAATTTGTTCTTGTGTTAGACTTCCTATTTCTTATTATGTCTCAGAACTCTACTCCTGACAACTCTTGTTATTGTGAACTTGACATGCTCACTAAGTCTGCTCATGGTGCTGTTACTCAACACAAACAGAATATCATTATCAATAGTATTCTCGTCTATGTGATCAGTCAGCTTGACACTGAAGTGGTATGTTACTTGCTTTTTTTGCCTGTTAGCCACAAAGCTGACCTTCAGATTATTTATCTAGTCTGCTTTTGTCAAGCATACCTCCACCAAAACTGGTTTAGAAAAAGATACTGAATACATTCAACACATGTTCTGTATCTGGGGTTACATTCATTATGCCTAACAGTCAGTTTCAAGTTTTAAGACATCTGGCTATTACAATGCCCTCAACAAGTTTTGTGTCCTGATCCAGAAGCTGTGCTTTGAGGTTGGGACCAGTTCTACTCCTGGTGAGGTCAAATCTGACACTACAGTATGCACTGCTGGTCCCAAGATGGCTCCTGCTCAGTATCCTGCTCCAAGTGAGACTCCTAAGAGAGTATATTTCCTATTCTCCTAATATTTTATGAATTGTCTCTTAATTTTCTACAGCCTAAGAAGAAGAAGCAACCTAAGTCCTCAGAAACTGTTGAAAACTCTGGTGATGAGTAGATATGCTTCTTTCATTTCTTTCTTGGCTAAGTAGTCATTAATCTCCCTCTTAGATGCATGTCAACAAAAAAGGTGGTCCTACAGCTATTGCAGATGCCTTGAATACTTCTATGGCTATACCTAATGTTGACTTAAACATCATTGCTTTAGAGAAGCCTGTCATTGTCTTGCCATTCTCCAAGAAGAGTTAAGCTCAGGTAAGTGCTTGTATTCCACTTTCTATTTATTTTATGAATTTCTTATGAATTTGTTTTCCTAGGACACCACTCCTTCAATTACTTATCCTGAGACAGTACATCTGGCATATTATCATGTACCTGGCATAGATACTCAGAGTAGAGAATATTGGCATGCTATGCAGGTGTTATCTGCTTCTGGCATTACTGATAGCCTTGAGAGTTTTCTATTCCCTCCCCTTCCAGGTTTGTGATTTATTATTATTATCATAGGTTGCTTCCTTGCTAACCTTATGCTCAGATTGGTACTTTGCTGATGCTCAAGCTTTTCACAGCACTAGTTTTAACTCTTTTGTTCACCATGCTAGTGTCTGTGATTCCTTGGCACAGCAGGCTTACTTGCTAGTTATTGACTATGCTCTCTTGGAGTGTGTGTTTAAGATAGAAGCTCTGGGCCATCGTTATTATGTGTTATTTGCTGAACAACAGGACTTAGTATGCTTGCTTTGTCCTTCCCCCTTAAAACCCAACTAGGTGTTGTTCTAGCTATGTAGTCTTGTAGAGTAGTACTTTGTCAAGTTGTACCCAGTTTTCCCTACCAGATTTTTTTACTGGTGAGAAATAGATCCATCCATGCTCTGCAAATTTTCTTTAGGTCCTGATAAGTCATCTTCATTATCTGACCACTCATCTTTGAGCATCCAATGCATTTCTTTACTTTCTTTGAGTTTATTAAGTGTTTCATTTGACATATCTAAGACATCAGTGACTGACCTTGGTAATAGAATTGACTTCCTAGCTAGGTAGGATACAACTCTAAAGGTGGCAACTTTATTTTGCCAGACTAATCTGTCCATTTCAACTAAGATATAGGCTCTCCCTTTGCTTCTAGCAATGACAACCATGAGTCCTAAATATCTTTGCTTTATCTTTCAATTGGCCAATACTTCAATAGCTATATTCCTAACCAAAACTAAGCTTCCTAGTTTAAAGTCCCAGTCCTTAATCTTCAATGTATTTTTCTTTTCTATCTTAGCAGCTTGTGCTAATTTTTCCTTATTTGCTCTCAAGCACATTGCTTCAGCATATTCAATGTGTTTGGCTAAAGCTGTGGCTCTCAAGTCTATGAGATCCTCAGTAGACATCATCTTTCCAGGATAGTTTACTAGCCAAGTTGCTTTCTGAATATCCAGAGGTAAGGTAGAATATGCACTAGTTATCATAAAATAAGAGAAGTACCCAGTACCTTTTCTGATTGTGATATGATTGGCCCATATAACATGATGTAGGAACCAATACCACTTCTTTACATCACCATTTGTTGCTTTATACAATATCTGGTGAATGTCTCAGTGAGGCCGTTCAATAACTCTATTGGCCTTAGAATTATATAGAGAGATTGTCACTCTCTTAATACTATATTTTTCCTCAAGCCACTTTACAGCTTTCCTGAATAGCACACTATTGTCAGTTACTATTTTGACTAGACCACCCTATCTACATATGATGTCCTTGAAGAATCACTGTCCTATTGATCTCACATTTTCTTTTCTAAGGGCATATGACTCTATTTAAGATGATAATGCACATTGGCCATGGACTAAGTAGCTACAACCATTGAAAGCTGGTGCTATATGCATAGTATCTGCATAAAGAACCTGGAATATTGATGGCATATAGATAACTACTAGTGGTAGCTCAAGTGCTACTTTTTGCCAGACTTGATATATATGGCAACTTCTGACAAACCAAGCAATATTCTTTTTGATGTCTGGCCACCAAAATCACTGGATAACTAGTTTAGTCATTGCATATATCTCTTGATATTCTAGGCAATTATAAGCTCCAGTCATTATATACATGTGATGAGCTTTGTCAACACCTCTCTTTTTCCACATACTGTCACTATTGATATATTGATTTTGAGCTGCACTTTCATACACCATGTCTGACAATCCTAGTGGTAGTTGGCCTGGTTCTTCTAGTTGCCCCTGGGGTGGTAACATTGGTTATGATTTGGAAGTTGAGACTGCTGAGATGAGAGACTTGCATATATTCTCCCCCTCTTCACCTGCTCCCTCTGAGCTGGAATCCCCCATGCCCTCAATGCCTAAGCCAGATAAGCATGCCTGCAGGAGAGCCTCTCAAGCAGGCCTCACTCCCCATACACTGAGGGTTGCCCCTTGTACTTCTATCTAGACTCTAGAGAGTACACTTACTTCTGCATCTTGCAAGGTTTCCACTAGTGTAGAGCCAGGGCTGGTTTTCACTCCTTCCTCTGCTCCCTGCCTGCTGTCTCATCCTGGCACAGTTTTACCAGGCAAGAACATCCCCTCTGCTGACAACTCCCACAACATTGTGAGAGCTCTTAATGATATTGCTGCAGTGCTTAAGTCCGAGAGTGATAAACTCTGAGCTGTTGAGGACAACAAGGCCCATATCACTCTCAAGCTCAGCATGTTTGTGAAGGGCTTTGTATCTAAGGGGTGGCATGAGCTGCCCTTTCCCCAACTTTCTGCTCTGCTGGGCACTCTCTCTGATTTGAGGGAGATGCTTGTCTCACTTATCCCCCAGCCACCTCCAGGCCCCCAGACCCACAGGTCAGCTGAGTCAGCTAATCCAGCATCTCCTCCCCCTCAGTCCACACATGTGTTTCCTTCTGAGACCACAGCTCATCTTTCAGCCCCCTGCCCTCAGGCCCCTTCTAGACTGCCTAGGTCTCTGAAGTACCCTGTCCTCTCTTCAGCTCTAGCCCCCAGAAGGTCATATGCTGATACTGTTTGTGATGTTACTGCTTTGGTCAACTTGGCCAAGATAGTGCCTGACTTGCCATCTGATTGCATCATTGTGATACATCAGACCTCCATCTCTCCCCTGCTTTTCCATAGGAAGGTCAAGTCTACTGTTTCTGGGCCCTTCTAGCATCAGATCTTAGTCAAGTCTGAGGCAGATGTTTCTGCCTCAGTCTTTCTTTCTTTGGTTGGCATTGCTAACCACATTCTGGCCAAGGAAAACCTTCAGGTTAACTCTTGTGTCACTGCTTATGGGGATATCTCTCTTCTCATCTCCCATGTTGCAACTGCTGAAGAGATTTAGCTGGTTGCTTCTGCTGTTCACAAGCACTTGGACCATCAGGTCCAGGTCTCACTTCCATCATTGTGGTCTTACCTTAAGATCATTGATGTTCCTTATTTCTGTCCAGGTACCACTGACTCTGTGGACTCAGATTATGTGAAGGGTGTCATGGCCAAGTCACATATGGCCCCCTCCTTTGTCCTCACTAATGCCCCTAGGGTTATGTGAGATTCCATGCACTTGGACTCAGCTATAGTCTGGTTCAACATCATTGACTCTCAGTTAGGCACTTCAGCCAAGTGTCTGATCAACTCATTCTTTCAATTCAGCCCAGCCTCCTGCTCTGTGTGGGTGGCCCAGTCTCATGCTGGGGTCCCTGTATGCCAGTATTGCTGGTACTAGGGTCACTCCACTTGTGCCTGTAAGTCACAGGCACCTTGTTGTCCACAGTGTTCTAGTTCTCATTCTGAGGCCAACTATCACCTTCTTGCCAGTTGTTGTTGTAGCAATCCTATAGCCAACCCCCCTGTGCTGGCAATGATGGAGGGAGCTCCATGCTCTCACACTGCTCACTGTGTGAACTGTGGTGGTGAGCACAGTACAAGCAACTGAAAGTGTCTATACTAGCAACACTGCTTCAACTGGGACTGGTTGGCACATCATGCTAATTGGGACTGGGAGGAGAGGATGGCTGCTTCAGATGTGACTTCCAAGAGGCAGGAGGATGAGCATTGGGATAAGACAGCCTTCCAGTATCAGTGTACTTGCTGAGCACCTCCTGATCATGTTTGTTAGGTCAAGTACTCATCATTCAGCTGGTGGCTGGAGGGCAGGGAAATCACTAGTGATTTGAGATGGACATTTTCTGGTGTAACTATGCTCTGGTCTATGTAGTCTCATTTTGTATTTTTGTATTTATCATAGTCCCCAGGTATCTATAACCTGGAAGTGGACTGCTATCGTGCACTGCTATATAAATTTTTGAATTAAAAAAGAAAAAAAAAAAGACAAGCCTTGTCAACTACTATTTGGGGCATGTTTCTACTCCACTGATATAACCAGCCTTCTTTATCTAAATAAAAGTGGAATGCAGCCCTAGAGAGTTTCAACACTTCTGGATACTGTAGCTTAGCAGCTGAGTAGTCTCCTCATCAAGACAACCAATCTTTTATTTGTGGTAGTCACTTGTCTTGCTTCTTTGCTACAGATGATCTTATTTCTTCATCGTATTCATAAGTGGGATCTGATAGATTAAACTTATTTATGGCTGAGAGTATTCTTTCTCCTAGACTTTCATTTAGGAATGAATTCAGGGCCTTTGAACATCCCAGCTCACTAGCTAGTTTCTTTTGAGCTAACTCCTTGGCAGTTTTTTCTTTCTTAGCTCAACTAAGTTCCCATATGAGATCTTTGATTCCTTGTGCTACCTCATTCATGAAACCAGTTCTGGTATTGATGTCATCTCAGAACTCATCTAAGAGTAATGGATCTGAAGTCTCAGGGGTAGCTTTTTCTAATTTAAATTCTTCCTCTTTGTCATCAGTCCTATTATCAAAATTCCTAGTGGTCTTATCATCTGAGTAGTACCTTTGTCTGGAAAGTCCATCTGGGCCAAAGGTTTTTCCTTCCTTGTGCACCAAGGTGAACTGGAAATTTTGAATCTCAGAAATTCAGCAATTTATTGTCATATTTGGTAATTTTCTCAGATTATTGAGCATTCTAAATAAGTACTTAGCATCTGTTTCAATTACTAAGTTCCTACATCCCCAGAGTAGATACCTTTCTTTGTCTAACAATATTTTTAAGCCACATAGCTCTTACTTTAGTTGAGAATAACACTATTGATATTCATCCATAAGAATGGAGTTGAACTTCACATAATTAATAACCTTTGGATTATTAGAGTCTCTTTGCCAAATATAGTAACCAGCTGCTCACCATAAGCTATCTACTGAAACTATTAATGGTTGAAGGCTCAGAAACTGTGGCCTTCTAATAGGAAAACAATGTTTAATTATTTTTTTAATTCTGTCCTGAGCTTCTTATTGCTCTGGACCCCATTTAAATTCTATACCCTTCTTGAGTATATCATATAGTGGGCTAACTAGCTTTGCAAACTCAGGTACATGATTTCTGCACTGGACTGCTGTTTCTAAAAATGCCCTAATGTCTGTGAAGTCTTTGCCCCCTATCTCAGGATGACTCCTATAGCATCTGTCATTGGCAGTTGTCCTCTGTAAGAACAGTCAAAACCAACAATGGTAATCTTATCTGTGCAAATTATCATCTTAGGGCCAGAAAATGTTCCTCCAGCATAGTTCATATGCTGTAACATATGATTCACATTGTTTATATATTTGAAAATAAAATGATGAATTTCTGGGTTTACTTTCAATGTTTTATAGCTACCATCTAGTAACTCATATCAAGTTGGAGGTCCTCTCAAGGGTATGTTGGCTATATATGGCATTGTGTATTCTGGTATCTCTTCCTTTAAGATCTCAGTTACATCATCATGAAAGATTGGTACTGAATTTGTCCAACCCATTGGTAAGGTGACTAACCTTAATGCATCAAAGGGTGTCTGGAATGTTGTGAGGTCCCTGGACTTTTCAGACAGGAGACACTCATCATATCTGATATATAAATCTAGAATGCCATTACAAGCTCTTCCAGCAAAATGCATAGCTAGTTCCTCAGTTGCTGATAGCAAGCTTGAGTATGCTATAGTCACTCTGTTGAGAGGTTCTAGACTATGTACTATTCATAGACTTTTCCCATCTTTCTTGAGAACTGTAAACCATCTAGATCTATAGTAACTCAAACAATTGTCTCAATGTTTGGCACTTTTTGATTGTTGGCTTAATAGCACCACAACAAAGCCAAATAATACCAAAGTTTTGGTAAACCACTGAAAGATGTTGATTAGGGCTATGAATGGAACCAGGGTTCAAGCAATTTGATGAAGATCTCAAGGAGATATGCTCAATTCAATTTGATCACTCATTGGGACAATTGTTTGAGTAGGTATTAGAAATATCAGAATCTGATGGGAGACAAGTTTTCTGATATCAGAAACATGTCAGATGGTTACCATAACAACTGTAACTTGGTTGGTTCCTGATCTCAAGCCATATAACAAGGGTTGGAACTGTTTCAGGCCTCCAATTTCATCATGTGCTCTATCTCTTCTGCTCAGAAAGAAAACATCCTTTCTCTTACTTCCAATGGCTATCCTACTCACCAGATTGCTTCTAAAACTGGTGTTGGAAAGTCTACTGTGTCCAGAGTCCTTCAGGAACACTTTCCCAATTGACAAACACCTTCTGCTGGT
>KQ962691.1:0-12813 GCA_001563735.1 Leucoagaricus sp. SymC.cos
GTCTGATTACGGGAGACTAACACCAGCTGACGAAGCAGAGGTTGTCTTGGCACAAGTCAATCTCCTAGTGAATATTTGCTAGGCTCGCAACCAGGCACTTCGTTCAAACACTCCTACATGCTGATGTGGCATCGTTGGATACTCTTTTAAATCTCTGACATCCTTTAAGAGAAACAACTATTGACGATATCATTATTCCGATTGTATCAATTCGGCGAGTTTGGATACATATCATTGAAAAGAATAAAACAAAAACAAACAAAGACTATGTATTATTACCTGGAATTGGGCGATAAAAAGGACAAAAGATAGTGACTGCAACCGTGCAAGCTGTGAGGTGGTATGGTATGGTGCTGTTGTTACGCCACAAAGTACGTCATTACAAGCTCGAGAGTCGACTGTGCCCTACTGTGCCTGTCGTGGTGGCAGTGTAACTTGTAGTTACAATGTAAGTGGCGTCGAGTGGCGGTGCAGAAATACACGTCTGTATCAACAACGTGACTCGGAGCTACGGTCCCGTGACCTATCTCCGAGCGTGCCAAGCAATTAAGTTCCCCAAGTGGCGAATATAAAAGCCGGTGGGCTTGGCTACACAACTCCCCTTTCCTACGCCAACCGTTCTCAAGAAACTTTGTCTACACACAGATCTCAATCCCTTGACATATCAAACCAACCCAAATTTTGCATGGGAGATTCCTTCACCTCTTCGTCGTATAACGCCCCCACCGCTGCCAACACCCATGCCCATGCTTTGCCACAGCCAACCCTCTCACTCGTCAATGAAGATAATGATGAACCCCCTAGTAGTGGCTCAAATCGAAGTGGGCAGACTCAAGTGAATGACCAGAATCGTTCTGGTGGTGGTTCTGCGTCTTGTAGTCCCGTTGCTGTCGCTGAGCGGGACGGTGTTTATAATGATGTTAACAAGACTCGTCATGTTGATGCTGGGCCAAACAAATTTGACGTTGTACATATCGAGCTTGGAGAGCGTCAGGAAACGCTCGTGGAAAATAATCTTCCTGCTGTTGGAAAAAAAAACGACACAGCAATTTTTGGTGTCAGGTCCATGTTTAATGCTGGGAAATTACGCACGTTGTTTAAGCCGACCAAACCTCTCGGTCCCAGCCCGACATATACACAGTCGCTCATAGCTGCGTTGAAATACACGCCTTTGAATGTGCTGTTGGTGTTTATACCTATCTCCTGGGCAATGCACTTCACGCATCAAAATACAACCCTTATTTTTGTCCTCTCTGCCCTCGGACTTATACCACTCGCAGCTCTTCTCGGTTTCGGAACGGAACAAATCGCGCTGAAGACGAGTGCTAGCGTTGGTGGATTGTTGAACGCCACGCTCGGGAATATCGTCGAGATGATCATCGCGGGTATCGCTTTGAAAGAGGTTGGTGGCGTTCATTTTTTGATAGTTGGAGTGTAATGAGTGCTGATGTAAACTTGCGCCACAGTGCGAACTCGAACTCGTGCAGAGTTCTCTCCTCGGTGGTTTGCTGAGTAATTTGCTTCTCGTCCTGGGTATGGCCTTCATCGGTGAGCTTTCCGCATTTTGATGACTAGAATACACTGACTGTTGTCTTCTAGTCGGCGGATATCGTTTCCAGCAGCAAGAGTTCCAGCCTATGGTTGCTCAGTTGAACTCTTCCTTGATGATTGTTTCGGTCATCTCCCTTATCGTGCCCGTTGCCTTCGTAAGTTGAGTCATAGCTCTTCACCGGGCCTTGTCTAATAATCTTTCTTAGCACGAGTTTCTCGAGGACCGTCTCGATGCCGGTCGTGAATTACCTATCATGTTAGAGCTGAGCCGCGGCGCCTCCATCATCTTGATCTTCATGTGAGTTCTCAACGTTCTTTCTGCGTTTCAGGAATCTGAGGTTATCAATATTATAAACAGATACTTTGCATATGTACGTTAACAGATTATTTGAAGTCTTCGGGATTTACTAACTCACATTTGAATAATTTATTTTAGCTCTTCTTCCAGTTCTATTCGCACAATCACCTTTTCTTGGAGGTGGATACCAACTCGTCGATCTCTTCGCGTTCATCGGGCCGTTCGGCTGCATCTTCCACGGTTCTGAGATCCTCGGATTCGATGTCAATGGCATCGATAAATACTTCAAGTTCATCCGACCCTGACTCTGATGACGACTTTCATAAAGTCAGGTTGAACACCGTCTCTGCTCTGGCTTTGGTGGTGGCGTCCACTGGACTGGCTTACCTCACTGCCGAAGACCTGGTCGACTCGTTGCATGGTCTTCTGGAAGCACATCCAAGTGTGTCAAAAGAGTGGATCACACTGATTATTATCCCTGTTATAAGTAACGCCGCGGAACATGTTACTGCCGTTATCGTGGCTAGTAAAGGGAAGTTTGACCTAGCCATGTCAGTGGCAATTGGAAGTTGTATCCAGATGGCATTGTTCGTTATACCGGTTTTGATTCTGGTTGCTTGGGGGATGGGCAAGCCGCTGACGTTGCTGTTTGATCCTCTTGAGACTCTGGTACGTAGTACCAAGCTCGTTTTGCTTTTCATGATTGATTGACGGACCGGCGGCGTCGCTGTTTATCTAGGTTCTATTCTTTTCGGTGTTGCTTGTCAAGTTTTCTGTTGAGGATGGTAAATCACACTGGATGTCGGGAATGGCGCTAGTTTGTGAGTAGACTGACGTTTCTGATCCGCTCGGCGGGACAAAAATAACTGACCCCCTGTGTCTGCTGTCGTTCTTAGCGGTCTATGTTCTGATTGTACTTTCCTTCTGGCATTTCCCGGAGACGCATAGGATGCTACAAGGAGCTCCAATTACCTGTTCCTGAGGGGAAAAGGAGTAAATGTGGGTCTGTGGTTATGAAATTGATGCAGAGTTACGGGTGGCGAAGGACGCTTGAGCGGTTTGGGGAACATGGTGGCGATGTTGGATTTTTCTTGAGAAGACTGTTGCGGAACTCTGACGATAGCGAAGACTAAGGGTGACGTTGCGCTCCGAAACCGCTTGTTCTTCATCTCAGCCTGAAAGGGACGCCGATTAAATAATGAAGTAAAGGCTTGAGACGTTACTTGTACATGATTTGCTTCGAATTAATAGTATCATTCTATGATTCATTTCAGGCGAGAGAAGTCAATGTAGTCAGTCAACGTTGGATTTGACGCCAAGACATGGTTTCAGTTCGATCGCTTAAGTCGGAATTAGCTAGATATGGAAGTGACCTTGTTGTGCGGCGTAGGAAATTTAGCGCGGCAATCTCCATTTGCAAAAAAAAAACTGACGGAATGAATGATTTTAGGGTCAACGATCACTCGTGGTCACCTGGTCACCGGAGGCGCTGCGCTAATGAGGAAGCGCTTCATTTCATGGTCGACCAGTACGGTGCCTTTGATTTCGTGTTCATCGAACAGTCAGCGTTGACAAGCTGAAGGTGAAGATTTAAAGGAAGCCTAGCAGACACCCGAGTCCGCTCCCGACAGGCCCGCGAGAACGCTCACTCCGAATGTCATCAGACCTTCTCTGATAGTGATGATTAGTATAAGGAGCAAAATACTAGGGTGTTTCTCACAGGGTACTACATACTGCAGGGACGGGATTTGCATGCCTGGATTTACGAGAGGGAACGTGGCTTATGATAAGACAAGGTAAGGTTTCTCGGAGCGAGAGGCGAGGAGCGTAAGAATGCGCAAAGAAGAACTCGGAGAGGATGTGAAATGTTTCTCTGGAAACAGTGCAGCCGTGCGTCGTGGACGAGTGACTAAAAATAGAGTGATCACGTAGTTGTCTGGAGATCAGAAGCATTCTTCTGCTTCTTCTGCTGGTGGTGGTTCTGGACCAACGTGAGTCGGAGACCTGGTACAGGGGCGGGGGCGGCGGAGGGGATGATGACACGAGATGCGTTGTTTTGTTGGTAGACCAGGAGATTTGGAATGGCAGTTACCGAAAGGTCGGGACTAGTTTTCCAAAAGAGAGAGTTTCTTTGTGGGTAGTTTTGAAGACATCGATGCGACGGCGCTTAGCGAGTTGGTTTAAGTATTAGCTGCCCATCTCCGTCCCACCGCTTAATCTGACTCTTCTTCTCTTCCTTCCTTTCTTCTTTTCTCACTTCCCCTTTCCCCACTCCCCTCTCTCCGACTCCCTGTGTTTGCTGTCACCCACGATGCCCTCAACACCCGTTCTCGCTGCCTCAGCCAGTCTCCTCCTCGCCGTCTTCATCTGGCTCAGAAAGTCCAAAGCCTCAACGGCATCGCTTCCCCCTGGTCCGAAGCCCCTCCCGCTTTTGGGAAATATAAGGGATCTCACTGCAAAGGAGCTCTGGCTCCCCGCTCTACAGTGGTCGAAAGAATATGGTGAGCAATTTTCGGCCTCCCCCACAAACGGCGCCTTCTCGCCGCATATATGCATGCTAATCTGACTTGTTAACTTTGTCGTGCCGGAATCCGTAATTTTGTGTGATCGTTGTATGCTACGCGCGCTTCATCATCAATTTATCACATTCAAGGTGACGTGGTGTACGTTCATGTACTGGGGCAGGGCCTCGTATTCCTCAATACTCCCGAGGCGATCTTTGACCTCCTCGACAAGCGCGGGGGAATTTATTCGGACAAACCCCAACTGGTTATGACCGGTGAACTGTGAGTAGTATACTTTGACTACTTTACATCCTCATCCCGCATCCCAATCTATCACGCCCTTCGATTCTTCTTTTTCGTGTTTGACTGCTTCTTTACACGTGGATTATTGACCCGCTTCCTCCGCAGATGTGGATGCAAGAATATGGTAGGTGTCTATCCTTTCTCTGGCCTTTCCTCCTGTTTACCTCCCTGCAACCCGGATCGGGATGACGTTGGGTTACGTCCAATGGGGATTGTGGCTGTATTGCCATGACATTTTCGTGTCGTATCTGATAGCTGACTTTGCCCGCGTGTCTTTACAGGTGGCGTTCACGTCGTATGGTGATCAGTCAAAGCGTCAAAGAAGGTTAATGCACAAGGCCTTTGGGATTCAGGCTATTCCTGCGTATTACCCATTGCTCCAAACCGAAACTGCTGCCTTCCTCAGACGCCTGGCTGCGGATCCATCCGAGTACGAGTCCCATGTAAGACGATACGCTGGTGGCTTGACCCTCTCCGTGGTTTATGGCTATGAAGCCAAGTCCAACGAGGACAGGTTCTTGCAACTCGCAGAAGAGTGCGTGGATCTTTTGGCGAACCGTATTGCCTCGGGTGGTGGTATCTGGCCCGTGGATATCATCCCGGCATTGCAATATTTGCCGGACTGGGTACCTGGTGCCGGTTTCAAGGTGAAGGCCAGGAAATGGAAGGCCAAGATGGAGGAGTTTGTGGAAAAGCCGTATGAATATGTGAAGAACAGTATGGTGCGCTTCGAGCTGTTATAGTAGCTATGATTGTTTCGTTGACCCTATGTTCTAGAGGAGTGGTGACTACAAACCCTCGTTCTGCTCAACTCTCCTTGAGGACGAGAAATCCCAGGCGGAAGAAAACTTCGAATTCGACCTAAAATGGACTGCTAACTCCATGTACTCGGCAAGTGGGGATACCGTACGCTGTTCCTATCCGTCATTGCAGCTCCAATCCCTTACCAAGTTCCATATAGACTATCACGACTGTCTACCATTTCATAATGGCAATGCTATCCTATCCCGAGGTCTTAATGAAAGCCCAGAAGGAGATCGATAACGTCGTCGGCACGGACAGGCTTCCCACTATGGCAGACCGCAACTCTCTACCGTACGGTAAGTGACGACGTTATTTTTGGAATTGATAGAGCTAATCTAGACACTACCTAGTTCAAGCAGTTGTGAATGAATCGTTACGCTGGGGTGCTCCTGTTCCTCTGAGTAAGTGATATTCCCTCGCAAATTCCCCAACGGGATGGCTGACGGTTTCCCTAGACCTGCCTCATCGTCTAATGGAAGACGATGTCTACCGGGGAATGCACATCCCGAAAGGATCACTGGTGAGTAATCTGTCTTGCCCACAAGAAGTGTTCATAATCTCCTAACTCCTTCATCTCCGACGGCAAATAGGTCTTCGGAAATATCTGGTAGGTCTCGACAGCTTCTAGCCCACTTAATATATTTAAATGAAAACTTGACAATAGGGCGATCACACGAGATGAAAGAATATACCCAAATCCTGAACAATTTAACCCTGAACGATTCATGAAAAATGTTGATGAAGAGATTGCGAAGAGGAGGGATCCCAAGAACTACGTATTTGGTTTCGGCAGGAGGTACGTATCAGCGTGCTAATTTCTGGAGCGCTACTGATTGGTCTCCGTATTCAGACGCTGTCCTGGTGCAAATCTTGTAGACTCATCAGTGTGGTTGCTGATTGCATCGATAATTGCAACCATGGACATCAGCAAGTCTGTGAATGAGAAGGGCAAGACGATTGAGCCCGAATATGTTTTCGACAACTTCATTTTTAGGTGTGTCTTTCGGAACGCCCTTTCCGGTATTCTCGCTCATGTAATCATGCTTAGGAGACCAAACAACTTCAAATGTGATATTAGGCCTCGCTCGGAGAAGGCGCTTGAGTTGATCAGGCAAACCGAGTTCGCTTATTAGAGGACATGGACATCTCTCTCGAAACCTTTGCTTGGATAAATTGTAATGAAGCTCGAGGAAACACATTCCACGCTTCCCCACTCTCTTTTATTTTTATTCTCTTCCCTTCCCCCTTTCCCTCTCTAATTGATCAGGTCTATCTTGCATAGTCCGTTCATTTTCATCTCCCTCCGCCTTGCCTCGCCAGTGTTATCATCCATTCCTTTGATTCCCACCGTTTCAACATTTCAAAAGCTTTCTCGCTATCTCTTATTCAATATCTGTAATTTTGGTTTCTTTTTGAGCATGGAAAGGTGTTATCGTTTGCAGAGTCCTTTCGTCCCCGTTCTGACATAGTGTATGTCTTGAATCAGCACAGTCCTCTCCTGGGATTTTAATCAAAGCGATTTGTATTTGGGCGCTCAACTTTACTTCTGTGTGACTCGGCTTTGAGGTGGAGTAGTCAAGGTTAGACTCACCACCGTCGGGATGAGTATTTTGTATGGGGGGTGTGAATTATCGAGGTCCGCTTGCCTCTCATAGAGGGATGTCGCCGGTTTGAGTCGAGGTCTGCTCGCAACCACAGTCCACGTGGAGGGACAATTATCAGCCTACGTGAGTAAGGCGGCTTATAGGACCGTTTCATGAGCTCGAGGAGAGAAATTTGACTCTGAGATTAAAAAAGCGCATGGGTAGTGATGAAGATGTCGTGCATTTGAGGAGCAGAAATTTTCGTATATGTACATTGAAGGAAATGACAGCGGTGATAATGGGGCACTGTTGTCATCCGACAATCTTTCAAAGTAGTTCAGTGAAATTTTTTTCGATGCTCTGATGAATGTACGTATAGTATGACTCAGTCTCATTTGGTGGCCTTCGGAGTGAGGACACGGTCACTGAGTAGAGGACTGATTGAGAAACAGATTCTCCGGGTGGCTCAGGGAAATTGGGCAGGTAGTATGAGGATTTAAGAGTGAGCACAATTTTGCAAGTATTGTTTCTATACGTAGTCGTTTCAAAAGCACCCACAAACTTGCGCAAAACTTTCAATTGGAACTCGCTCCGCCAGGCCCAACAATGCCAGATTACCTGCGTCACTCGATGAAACCTCATGTGGAGTCATACGGAGGTTCACTTGCATACATCAGCTTTTCTACTAAGTATAACCACTGGAGTGACTATCGGGGACCACCCAGGCACTGAGACCAAAATACCACTTATGCACATTGAAATATCAGCGATCAGTGCCAAAATCGTGTAAGTATTCTATTATTCAAGTGATGATTTTTTGAAGCTTCCATATTCGACTTTCTTCAAGCTCAGGGAAATTGGGCAGGTAGTATGAGGATTTAAGAGTGAGCACAATTTTGCAAGTATTGTTTCTATACGTAGTCGTTTCAAAAGCACCCACAAACTTGCGCAAAACTTTCAATTGGAACTCGCTCCGCCAGGCCCAACAATGCCAGATTACCTGCGTCACTCGATGAAACCTCATGTGGAGTCATACGGAGGTTCACTTGCATACATCAGCTTTTCTACTAAGTATAACCACTGGAGTGACTATCGGGGAGCACCCGGGCACTGAGACCAAAATACCACTTATGCACATTGAAACATCAGCGATCAGTGCCAAAATCGTGTAAGTACTCTATTATTCAAGTGATGATTTTTTGAAGCTTCCATATTCGACTTTCTTCTTTTCTAATTTCTTCTGTAGAAGTTGAGTACTAACGCTCGGTTAGGAAGAAGTCCTGTCAGAATCTGATTCTTGGGGCAGTGAGAATGACGGGAAGCCACGAGGCCATTTGACAGTGGAGTGTGCCAATCACGGAATTTTTGAGATTGGGCTAGGCTAAATGGTGTGTTGAGCAGGAGAAGGTTTAGGATGTGGCGTCAGTTCGTGTATGGTTCAGCGAGTCTGACGGGTACATTCGTAACACTTGTTCGCGGAGTTTTATATTTGAATTTATAAGGTTCCGGGTCGGAGCAGGTCGGAGTACTCTGTTAACATCATGAGAGGCTTGCTCTGGCACGTGCCGTTAGTCGAGACGCTTAGATTGAGCTAGTGCACGTTTCCTGTCTTCGCAATGGCCAGGTTGACTATCGCCAATGACGGAGTCGAGAAAGTGTGTACTCTCGGGGAAGTCTAGTGTGCGTAGCGCGACGCCACGAGAGGTTTCATATTTCCTGGCCGACATAGCGTCGGGGATGAGACGTGTCGTTTTGAAGATATTGTAGTGCTTCATATGCCGCCGGTAATCTGACCAGAGAATTGCAACTCACCGGTATTTCTTTGATTCCCTTGGCTACATTGTCTTCAAGTAAGGAGGCTAGTGTCGGTTTAGCTTTTGGCCTTTGACTAACGTATTTCCTTGGAACGACTCCACCAATCTAATCTCGAGACATGTTCATAAGTACTGTAAATCAGGGTCTCACGGGAAGAGCCACAGGTTCGACCTTGAGTCCTGCGATGACGTCGACATTGGAAGAGAGGGATGGGACTAGCGTTTTCTTACCCTGGGTTTCCATTCAAGACGAGCCTTGGTGTCAGCTTTTGACGATTTCGATGCAGCAACCCGCTCAGTGCCGGACGGGATGGATGACAGCGATGTTCGGAATTTCCCTTGAGGGTGATACTAGCGCTAGGATCATATCAAGTGTCTCTTGAAGTCCGGAGGTTCGAATGGCATCACTATCTTTGTTTTTCCACTTGAGCATTGCACATATAAGTATCTGGACACATACGAGATTGATGGTAAGCATATGTAGATTGTTATTATCAATCTGGTTGCGGCTCCGAGGATTGATCTTGACGACATTTTTGTGCAAAGGCGTATGATCAAGAAGAAATTGGGACATATTCAGAAGTGGAAGAGAGAAGACTGGGAAGCTGATCGGTGTTCTGAGAAAAGAGATTTTTGGGATATTTGTTCCCGGCATTTGTGTACACGTGTGTCGTAAGTGCTCTTTAAGGACAAAATCGGAGATCACTGGGTACAAGTTAGCTATGATGCGTGGAGGATGGGAAAGATTCAGCATGAGAACAAGTCTGTTTATTGATGGCATCACCGCATATATTCCGCGTAATAAGTTTCCCGTTCAAGGTTAATACTCGGTGGGAGGATTGCTAAGTGGAAGTCTCGTTGAAGATGCTCCAATAGTGCGCCCACATGTCGGCCGAATTCGTATAGCTCGATGAGATCTGCGCTTGTGCCTCCTTTTGGAATCAATTATCGCACTGGATGGATCGTTGGAAATATGACCGCGAGGGATTTTAAATATTGTACATTTGTTAGAGAATTCCTTACAGAGGTCGAATGCCGGACAAAAAATGGCCTGAACATCAGTCCCCCTCAAACTCCATTTGCTTGTCCGCCGCGACTCAGCGCTCGGCAAGGGGACGATGTCCAAGTGGTGTGTGGTAAGACTTCCGCGAGTCAAAGGCAACCTCGTCGTGTCACTGAGACACTTTCTGGTGAGTATCTTATATATACCTATCCTTGCTTTCTGCCTACCAATGAATGATGGATTCACTGAAGCCGAAGTATCATTGGACTCGTAGTGTCGGGAAAATGGTTCTTGGACCCTTCTGAGATACGATTGCAGGGTAAGTGGATTGTTGTGAACTGACCAAAGTCACAAGGGTTCACTTGAAAGGGCCCACGATCGTGACATCGGCTGCGAGGACTTTGTCATGGGTATTCTATAGGCCAAGGACTGTAGAATGATGGTGTCAATGGGGCTGGGCGTGGCGGTTTGAAAGCGGGCGTTTTCATCGGGCTCTTGAGAGTCAGGCTTGTGTTTTGTAACCTCTCGGATTCAGTATATTACGGGGTGGTAGGCATCGTATGTTTCATACTCAACCTTTGAGATCACACCAGGGTCGAGTGTGGTTGATGTCGAGGTATGGAGAAAACCAGGGCTCAGCAGGCAGAGCGCAACGCTTGAATTTTGATGAGCATATGATAACTCAGGTCAAACGTACTTAAATGAAAGAATAAAGGAGAAAAGAAATTTCTTGTCATTACATGATGTCAGCAGTATTAACGGCTGAGGACGAGGACCATGTGGGGCCTCCCAGAGGGGCCAATATGCATGATGTGGTCTTCAGATGTTGCTAATGAGGATCAGTGTTGCTAACGCCGAATCTGGCGGTGCTCCAGTATCGAGTAGCCCCTTTGAGAGCCTTCGAGCCTGTCAATAAAAAATGCGGGGTGAATTTCCCCTTCGGTTTTTGCCACAAGGAGAAAAGGCCGCTTTACTGTTTTGTCGTCGGTTCGGTGAGTTGTAGTACTAGGAATCCTGATACCGTCAACGACAAGCTTTTGCTCCTGCAAACATTGCCAGTGGGGCTCGCGGATAGGTTGCGAGCAGAATTATCGCAACGGTGCAAATTTGAGGCGCGTCACGTAGAAGTTAGGTTTGTTGGTGGAAATGAAAAACGTCCGAGATTTCTTGCTCTAGCATGCGAGAGGAAGGGTTTCCTTTGGGATCCATCATTCATTTCCAATAAGCTCCATTCCAGGAACACAAACTCCGCTAGTTGTCTCGAGATTTTTTGGGTTGAGGAAACTTGTACAGTAGAGGTCAAGCGAAATCAACCACATCTTGTAATGTTCTTCAAATCTTACGAAACCAGGCTCATTTGATAGATCTCATCGAGAGCTCTCTGGTGAATACTTTGTACGCAATTTTATCGCCGTTTGCCCAGAAAGTACCTTTTTATGTAATACCCCCAAAAAATGAGTAAATAAATAAATATGGCCAACCTCCAAAAAGAATATTCAGGAATTATGAGATTGTACTAAATCAACTCCTTTTGATATTGTGGTGATGATCCTAGAGTTTCATGAAATTCTATTGAGTCACTCATGAAAAAGAAAATGCATCAATAAATCCAGAAAATATTCATAGCCTCGTAGGAACAACAGGGTAGACGCCAGTAGACACCGGCAGTGAGGCTTAGTGAGACCCATGCCGGTACAGGAAGGACGGCACGGGGAGTGCCGACTAAGCGCACGCTACTGGAGTCGTCTTCAAAGAAAAGAGGGTCCAAAGCTTTGGCGGGCGCCAAAAGGACGTTAGAAAAATATTTTTTCAACAATCGTTTTTCGACTCTTTTCGACTGAGTCTCATGCCAAATTTTACATCATTCTCACGAGGGTTTGCTTGTCCTCGAATGCAAGAACGCCCAAGTGAGTCGGAAGTCGGCTGGTCCACATCATTACTTAGAATTCTCGCCTCGCTCACGCTAACCGCTAGAGACTATTTTGTGCAGTGCGATGGATTTTCAAGAGGGTTGTATCGACAAGACCAGGTAGCATCACCTTATATGGCTTTTTTCGCACCTGTGCCCGAAATGATGCTTTCCTGAGAGGATAAACTGGGCTATCGCGATTTTCGATCCCACAACTCCTCTTCTGCCGATATTCAGGACTGATGTCTCCTTTGATGGTGTTTCCCCAAAGAAGCTTTACGGTAGCGACAAGGGATGCCCAGCATCGATTTTAGATCTTGTTTGTTTTCTCGCACGTCGGATACCCACACCAAATACGAAATCGATTGCGAAGCATGGGCCTTAGTGCATCTTAGGAATGCTGGCGGATGTGTCCATATGATGAGAGATTTCCCTGTTCCATCTCTCTTTTTTGTGCGTCGACTATTTAAACTTCCCGGTCCCGCTTGGTAAATCACCGCCCGTCTGCCCCCCTCCTCGGTTTGTTCCCCTTCAACACTCGGTCCGCCCTGTTGCCACTTCATCCTCAGGCAAGGCGCCATGGCACTTAATCTGGCGGATATAAAGTTCGATAATACACTGGGGGCGTTGCTGGTGGGCGGCTTGTGTGCAACGGCGTACGTGATAGGGCAAGATAACCCCTTGCTTTTCCACTTACCTCGAGTCCGTTGTAGACTTTACGGCGTGACGTGCGTACAGGCGTATACTTACTTCGTGAGGGGCTCGAAGGATACTACGTGGTTCAAGGGGATGGTAAGAACTCCTTTGGGGGACGAGACGCGGCATTGATGGTGTATTTTCATTTTGGATGCACAGATCGCATGCCTCTGGTGTGTGGCAATTCATATTCTTCAGTACCCAGGTTTAATAGACTTTCCAGGGCCCTCGATACTTTTGATGCTATCCTCAACGGTCACTTCCTCTATTTCTATATGGTGACAAACTACTTGAAACCAACCGCTTTAACACAAGTCGTTTGGAGCGTGATTGTGAGTTATTCCAGAG
>KQ962692.1:6014-49452 GCA_001563735.1 Leucoagaricus sp. SymC.cos
CATCCAAGGTCAATTGATCTTATGGATGATGTTCAAAAACTGGTGGTGGAGGGGTTGGTTATGGAGGCCAACATGATGATGTCCAACACTTCCAAACAATTTCATCCTCTGGATGATGTTAATTATCCTGGTTCTAGAATACTCAATTCATTTTCTGATTGTTTTTCTTTTCTTGATTACAATAGGTCCAATCCAAACAAGCTTAGTACATATATGTAATAACTGGAACAGGCTCTCTCCCTCTCTCATTCCCTTCCTAATACTGCTGTCATCATTGTTGATAACAGTTTACCTAACAATTATAACTAGCAATCCAATACCTATTACCAAATTTGGTGCAA
Organism: Leucoagaricus sp. SymC.cos; assembly: GCA_001563735.1. Taxonomy (NCBI): domain Eukaryota; kingdom Fungi; phylum Basidiomycota; class Agaricomycetes; order Agaricales; family Agaricaceae; genus Leucoagaricus; species Leucoagaricus sp. SymC.cos. The sequence continues at coordinate 6,356 of KQ962692.1, forward strand.
TGGCACTCTCATACACTCTATTGCCATCTCTAATGGACATTGCACTGCCCCCAAAGCTGAGCTTGCTGCACAATATTTTGCAGTATACAAAGCTATCTCTATTCCTGACATTGATCATCTACTCATTGTCACCAATTATATTCAATTGTCTAGGACTCTTCTGGACCCTTCTATTTATCCTGGCCAAAATCACTCATTGGCTGCTGTCAAAGCCCTATGCTCTTGGCTAAAACAGTCTAGATCTCAATCTATTCAGTTCTGGTACATTCCATCCAAATCATCACAATGTAACTGTAACTCTGCCCCTGAAAAACCTGGCTGCTCATGCTGCCTACTATGTAAAGTCTATATCATGGCCAAGTCTAATCATCAACATAGTGGGTTGCATCCTAACATCTCCATGTCATATCTTTGAAAGAAAATCACTGACTCTTGTCTTAAAGAATAGCAAAACACTTTTCTAAATGATTGTCAATATCATGGCCAATTATTTCTTATGCTACATAGCAAATCTTTCAAGGGTGGACCCATCCTTTCTCAATACCATAACAGTGGTTCTTGGCTTTGAGAACTTCATTTCTTATACTCTGTTGACACCAATGATCTATCACATCTTGTCACTAACTTCAATGTCATCACATGTGCTACATGTGCTATCACCAACCATATGCCTATTAGTTCTTATAGAGTATGATTCTTCCCTCATGAATCTGTTGGATGTCAGTGTGGCTTCTAATATAAAACACATGAACACATTGTCATTGGATGTCTACTCTATGTTAGAGAAGACATCCCTATCCACACACTAAGTCAGTTTATTGACTTTCTCACATACAATTCTAGAGCTTTCACATTTAATTTGGACATGTCCCAACTATCATTGCCTTCTATGCCCACCTTACATTGACATGCTGGGTTGTACCTTAGCATCTCCATGTCTCCACTTCTGCCTGTTCCAGTTGCTCCGTCTCATGTACTGGTAAGTGACTTTGATTAACTATAAATTTTCATCTCTCTTGTCTTTCTCCTTTTTCATCAATAGTATTACCATCTCTTTTGTGTTTCTAGTAGTTTTGATACTCAATCTTGCTCATCTTGAGTTTCCATTTTAGTTTCTTTTCTATAGATATAGATTTTCCTAGCTAGCATTTGTTTGTAGTTAGGCACAGACTATGATCAAGCACCACATAATAAATTGTTGATTTTTTTTTTTAAAAAAAAAAGTCACTGGTACCCTCTAGAGTTTAAACTAGCTTCTGGTATGGCCAGAGAGGGTTCTTGAAGAGGTTACCTGGCTTAAGTTAGCTATATCTTGAGTCATGTATTGAAGGTCATATTGTAATAGCATGATCAATATATGTGCATTGTCCAAGTCTGATATACTGGCTGAAAACATGGTGCTCTCTTAGTGAAGAAGCCTAACTGGGGGCATATCTCTAGCCATGCTGGAAATAGAACATGATAAGTGAGGGAAATGGGATAATAACAATCTGACCTGATAGACCTACTCCTAGAGTTTGGTCAGGACAGAACACCCTCCACCTGTTTGGATCTGGTATGTTCAGTTGAACTCCATAGTTCAGGTCATTAGTAGGCATAACCCAATCTCTGGATCAAAGAAGCTGGCCTCTTCACTGGCCAATGTGCTATGTCATGATACCTCTGGCAATATCTTGGGATCAATCTAGTAGTGGTGTCTGTGAGGCATAGAGCCCAGACAGTTATAACTATGGTAATCAGGCCTATAGGGGCATAATGAACCAGCTGCTGGGTAACAGGAAGTGACTTCAGTCATGGGCTATAGCAGTGTGACTGGAAAACACCACACTGGCTTGAGAGGACTATATTCTATGTTGGTCAGCCTAGTACAGATAAAAATAATCAAGTTCTGGCTTAAGTTGATTCTATGTCACCCTGAGTCAATAAAGGGTAGGGGTTACCTGCAAGAGGCTCCATAGACAGGCAATGGGGGTTTGTGGCTTTTGCATTTGCATGATTCCCTGCTGTGTGCCAGGGTGTGCTACATGGTTCTCAATCATACACCTATTGGGGATTTTAGGTGTTATTTTAAGATCTCTGCTGATAGTTCTTGCCCTTGTGGGGCTGTTTGTCAGTCTTATGAGCACATTTGGCTGGAGTGTTCTGACTTTGGTGGGCCAAAGTGATTTTCTAAGTGTTGGAAGGAGCTTATCAACTTTTGTAGGGAGAACCCTAGGGCATTCTCCTTCAATCACCTCTCTGGAGGATAACAATGGTGTGGTCACCTTTTGGCAATTGCTGGGTTCCTTGGGGGCCTTTACTGGGGGCTCAGATTCTGAGTTGAGTAGTCTGCTGGTGGCACACTGCAGCACTGGAGTAAGGTGATAGTCCCTAGAGGAACCTCTGGCAGCAGGTCTGGCTGGGGGAGATGCCTCATCCCTTGGTCTTTCCCTTCTGCTGTTATGAGAGCTGATCCTTAGGGGGCTGGGGGGCTGGATGATATTCCCCAACTTGGCACTGTGGGGGCTCATGTGGATTGTGATGTGAGGGGCTCAGGTCCCATGGGGGCTTCTGGGGGGTCTGGCATTGGCTGCTGATGGGTGCTGCACTAGTCTTGCTTTATCACTGCTTGCCAGTCAGTGATCACTTGCAGGGAGAGGGCCACTGCCTGTTCCTCATCCACCCTTGGGTGTTGGGAGGACCTATCATTCAGTGTAGGCTGCCAGGACTCAGCTGAGCTGTGGGGGAAATTTCAGTTTTCTTCATAGAGTAACTGTAGGTACATTGTTTGTATTTACAACCAGACTGCTATCACACACCAGTATATAAATTTTTGACATCAAAAATATATATATATATATCACTCTTAGTCATGTTTCTTAACTTTGATTCAAAGTTGCTCTGACAAGACTGTAGCACAAGGCAGGGGAGGGTCAGAGTGTTGTCACCATCTCAGCACTCCAAATTATGAGGGTGATTACTAGTACATGTTCCGCAAGCCCAACAAATAATCTAGTCGTGAGAGTCATTGAAGGTCGTAGCGTCTCGTAACAAAAAGAAAAGCATGCAAAGGGGACAAGAAACTGGGGAATAAAGATGTCTTTAGAAAATGCAGGATACACTCATGTCGCCGAAAACCCTGCAGTGCTCGAGGGGCGAGAGCCCATGCATTCACTTTGGCCGCGTGGCCGTCCGCCATTTGTCAGCCCATGACGGGGAGGCAAGTCAATGTCATCGTGCGATTTGAAGAAGTCGTCTTCACCTTCATAGGGCGATGAAGACGCATTTATCTGAAAAAGCTTAGTCAATATTTATTCAACACATTCAGAACAGAATGACATACCCATTGTCCAAGGACGTCCCCTAGTCGTGCGGCTTCCTCCGCGCTCAAATGACAATCCGTTCCCTTCTCCGCGTGTAGCTTGAGCAATTCGCTCAATGTCCGTTTGCCCTGGCCAGGCGAAGAACCATTCCACCCAGCCGAATTCTGACCAGATGTCATATCACTTTCTCCGGAAGATGCAGGAAAAGCAACGGTATTCTGAAGCGTCGGCGCATCTGATTGTGTAGATATTGAAGAGTTTTCAGCGAGTGCTAGCGAAGAAATGTTTGACTCGGACAGGGATTTATCCCAGTCCTCATTATGCAAAACGTTGGAAGAGGGCGTCGCTTGGTCAGACATGGCGAATACGGGAAAGGGAGGGTCTATAGCACGAAAGCGGAGATTAATAAATAACAAGTTGAAAACGAAAGGTCGTGAACAGCGTGAAGAAAGGCTGGCCAAATATTTGAGTGAAGGCGCCAAGTAGAGAGCGACATAGCGGAGTTCGAAACCATAACGTCGACGCGCTATCTCAACAACTCGACCAGTCACGTGACTACGCGCGTCTCGTTTCTCCGCCTGCGCTCAGGTGAACAGAATAACACAATCCATTAAGATCTCCACGTTTCAACACATCCATATCGAGTCCGAAAAAAAGCTATGTGTTCAGAGTTATGATAAAGCAATACTAAATAGATTCCAAAGATCGTCTTAGAAAAGCGCGAAAGCAACGAGAAGACCCGCGGTACTCCAGATCAATCGTCCGGCAAAAGGAAGAGTAACAGCGCCATTGCCTTGGGTGCCACCTGAGCCCGAGCTGCCACTGCCGCTTGAGGCGCCTTTGGTTCCCGACGGTGCAGCGCTAGATCCAGAGACAGAGGCAGAGCCGTTCGTGGTCGCCGCGGGCAGTTTGCTAATTGCGACCCAGTCAGTATTAGTGTTCTTGTCGGCAGCGTCCTGATCGAACACAAGGTAGGAAACCGAGCCAGAAGAGGATAATTGCACGAGGGCAGTTGTCGATGCAAAATAAGTTGCATTAGGGTCCTTGCTAGCGGGCGCCTTGAGCGTCTCGGTGGTATTTGTCTGTTTAAACTTTGAGCCCTTGGCTGCCGTGATGCGAGGAAAGAGAGCTTACAGTAACGTCGATGACATAGGTTGCCGATCCAGCATCAGGAATAAAGGCGAATTTGGTTTGGACCTGATCCAGTAAGTATTTAGAATATTCAAATAAAAGTTGGTCAATCAACATACTCCTGTATCCTTGAAGAATGAGACAGCTTGCCCATGCGTGTTGGGAAAATTACCGTAGGACTGAGGCTGGGGTTGCATGAATGAGACTGAAAGAAAATTAGTCGAATTCGCTATAACACACAGACTGGCGTACAGTGAATGACAAAAATCATCGCCGATCCATCAGCCACACCAGGGACGCCGAGGAAGTGGACGTGATTTTGAGCTAAGGCTATGGTAGGTTGATAATTACTGGCGTCCCAAGGCACGGTCTGCACATCATTCCACTGTTTCGCAGTCGCATTCGCCGCCTTCAGGAGTTCCATGTCCAGCGAGAAGAGTTCACCCTTGGAGTAAGCATCTGTCCCAGAAAAATGTTAGACGTTCCAAATACATTCGACCCGAGTAGCAGGGGCATACAGAACACGTTCGTGTCGTGGTCAAGAATGGCACCAAAATCGGTGGGATCGAATTTATCTGCCGCGTTCACTGCTTGAGTCGACCAAGATTTTGCCGATGCATCATAGAGGTAAACCGCAGTAGGGCTGGTCTTGTCGGCGCCTAGAATGTAGATCGCGTTCGTAAACTGTCATGACAGAAGCTGGCATTAAATGGCCAAGAATATAATGTGGTATAAATAGTCGTAGCGTACCTGCGAAAGGTAGCACGAGACATTGGAGTTGTCGAAAGGGCTGGTGAGCGGTAGTTGAGTGGGTGGAGAAGCGAGGAGAGGATACTGCCCGAACTCACGGACGACCTTGAGTCGTGATGTCGGTAGGTGTGCCTAGAGCAACATTTGAGCACAGGGAAAACGACCTCCAGAATAATACTCACCTGAGGTCCAGCTATCTTGTGTTCCGGCATTATAGTCTTTTCCACCAAAGTTGAAAGCTAGGAGGTTCCAATTAGCGTCGAACGCAACACAGGAGCTCGCGGCGGAGGCAGCCGAAGTGAGAGACAGGAGAAGGAGAGAGGCTAAAGCAAAAAAGCGAGCCATTCGAGCTATGTAGAAGTGTAGATGCTGGGTTCTAGGTATTCAAAGGAGAGTGGGGGACGTGGGCTAGCCAACGACGTGAGGGTGTGGTGAAGAGCAAGCTCCCTAGAATGAGGCTCAGGTTGAGAAAAAAACCGATGGGAAAGTTGGTTGCATGAATGGCCACTTATTTTTATCCTGTCCACCTGTCACGTCCATCATAGAATATTAATTTCGCAAGCGGTAAACCGGACCTTCCATTTCCCAGCGAAATCCCGCTTCGAGGCGCTTGCGGCTTGGTCGTCGGAGACTTGAAGATTCGCTGTCGTTGCCTTACTGTGAGCGCTCGTTGAGCTACAGTGCTCTCAGTGTAAAAACGCTGCTGCCATTTTCCTGCCGAGCTATCTTTTTTTCAATCCCCGTGATATGTCGCCTTACTATGAGCGCTCGTTGAGCTACAGTGCTCTCAGTGTAGAAGCGCTGCTGCCATTTTCCTGCCGAGCTATCTTTTTTTCAATCCCCGTGATCTACAAGGAACTCATCATGATCAAACTCAGTTGCGAGCAGTGCCCTGTCGTCTGAATTACGTCGGGCATCTCCTTCGGGTGTCCGAATCTACAGAAATCGCAAACTTACATTCGATTACCTTGCGTATCTGCACCTGTCCATCAGTTTTCCAAATGGCGATGGCTGCCATCCGCCAGAAACCGAAGCTTGTCGCTCCTGCTTAAATAAAATGCGGCCCCAAGCAACCAACAACTGATTCTGATCACCACCATTCTCTCAGTAGCCTCCGGTTGTGCCATGTATTTTGCCAACAGTCCTGAGTATAATGCACGGTATTCATCCTCTCTACCCCTTTATCACCCTAGTCTGATCTTCGCTTTGTTTTCAGCTTGAAGAGACCATTCAGACCTCCGAAGGTCACCCTCAAGGAGATTCACGACGCTGTCCCAAAACACTTACTACGACGTGGGCGAGTCTGTCGAACGAGCATTGAGCACTAATGACCATCATCACCCACAGCCAACCCTGTTCGAGCAACACTTTACGTTGTGAGAGACATCACCATCTCATCCTTCCTTTTTAAAGTCGCGTCGTCTATCGCCTATTGGGAAAGCATCGACTACTACGGATTGATAACCTCGCCTCCAATCAAGGTTGCATTTAGGGCCGGTTTATGGGTCAGCTATTGGTGTCTTCAGGGCCTGCTCTTTGCGGGGATGTTTTGCCTTGGTATATGCCTTGTCAGCTCAACGTCATTCAGGAGCTGAACAACTGTCAGGTCATGATGCCGGCCATGGATCACTCTACAACCAGAAATTCTTGAATAACCTTGTCGGCTTTCTGCTCCACACCGTGCGTTCATAATCCTAGCTCTAACCTTCCAAACGACTCATGCTATTGAAGTTTTTGTTGATTCCTTACTTTTCTTGGAGAGCAACCCATCATGCGCACCATGTAAGTTCTCATGTCCACTCAATTCATTGGCTCTGATTTCAAAACAGAAGGCAACTGCCTCGATGGAGCGAGACGAGAATTATGTCCCCTACACCCGATCGTCCTACAAACTTCCCGACAAGAAAACGGCAACAAAAATTGACTATAGCGAAGCCTTTGAAGAGACCCCTCTTGCAACGGTATATCGCCTCTTCATCCAACAATTCTTGTACGTCACATTTCTAGCGCAGGAATGGAGATACTAACTCGATCGTCAGCGGCTGGTGGGTCTACCTGAGGTGAGAACACCGATAAATCGTCCTGACGTAGCTAACCATCCTATAGTACGAACTTGATGGGTGGCGTTTCTCATCCACCGGGGACGAACCATTTCAATCCAAAATCGACGCTATCAAGCCGCACCTTTGTACGCTCAGGCAATTCATCTGACTACTCTAGCTCACACCTGGCCAGGCAAATCAATCATCATCTCCGACGTCTCACTCATGGCCATGCTTGGCATCCTATATCATGCAGGTTGGGACTTTGTCTCCAAGTATTACTTGATACCATATTTTGTGAGTCCAGGTGACCTCTCTCGAAGCTTCGCCGGTTTGACTCAACGGCGCAGTTACTCAATCACTGGTAAGTCGGAGTCCCCTGCTCCCGTAGCCAAGCAGCCCTCCTTACCGACTTGCTCGACAACTAACAGGATAGGTAAACCTTAGAATCCCCTCTCATTATCACCACTACCGTTGACTTCATGGTCCACAGTCATGTTCACGTTCCTACACCACTCTGATCCTACCATTCCCCATTACCGCAAGAATGCATGGACATTTTTGAAGGGCGCCGCCGCCACAGTTGATCGGCCGTTATTAGGCTGGGCCGGTCGATTCTTCTTCCACAATATTAGCCATGATCACGTTGCGCACCGTAAGCATTGTACACTGCTCGTATAATCAAATCTCATTAGCCCGGCTTCCAGACTTTTTCTTGTCCGCTCCATTTTGTGAGCTTTCTTCTCATGAGTCCTTATCAGCCCACTGACCAAGATAAAAGTTAATGGTCCTCAGATAACCCGAATCCTCAAATCAGTATTAGACGAGAACTACAATTATGATTCCACAGTAAGCAAGACCCGCTCTCCCGCAGAGCGATACTCATTTCTCCGCCAAAGCCATCTTTCTACGCATTGTGGCGCTCGTTCACGCAGTGTCTCTTTGTAGAAGAAGAGGGTGACATCATTTTCTACAAGGACAAGAATGGCAACGCTGCCAGGCAAGTGGCAGATGCTTTCGTCGGGGGCACCTAAGTTTCTCAAGGTTAAGTGGCTCCATATACTCTTCTCTGTTATGATCTCTCCTCTAATCTAAGCCGAAGAACGTCTGTATTATATCCCTCCATCCTAATGTTCAAATAGTAACCATGTTAACAAAAGCAGACTGTAATGCAACTTATGAGACTAAAAGGTCCCAAAGCTAGCGAAAATGGGTATAACGTGAAGCCGAAGCAAGAAGGAAGAAACAGAATTTCAAACACCAGCTTGACGCCCAGGGGATGCCGGTGATTTTGGTGTCCCAGGAGGTTGAGCAGAAGATCGCCGACTCCTCGGTCCTGTATTCTGCAATGCTGCAAAAATGGATCTCCTTCTGTCCATCGGACTAGCGGCGATCTCATATCCCTCCTCTCCCTCCATGATGATCTTCATAGTCCGGGGATCAATCCTGAATCTCTTATCCCGTAAGATATGATCGATCTCTTCAGCTCTCTGTCTACTTGCAAGAAGTTCTCCCATCCCAGTTTGTGCTCCAATTGACACAGCAGAAGCAATCGTTCCTGGTACATGTTTTAAACGAAGCTGTCGGCGATCGTACCGATGGAAAAGTTGGACCAGCGTAGCGAAGAAAGCGAGTAGCAACATTGCTGTAGTCAGGAGGTGAACGGCGACATCACTTTAGCCAAAGTTGAGCGAAGCATATCACAGATCGTAGTTGGTTCACTTACCTTAGCCAAACACGCTTCTGGAAATATCTGACCTCCACCTCAAAAGATTCCTGGTGGGGCAAAAAGTACACAGTTGAAGCTACCAGTGCCAGATATGAGGTCTAAATAATCAAGATTGTCAGAATGCACAAAATTGACAATGAGGCGACGCACGTAGACTCGTGTTGCAAGGTTAACAAATTTATTTGCATCGAAACTACCAATGACACCTTCCCGGCTCTGCACCGCAGCTTGGAATACAGCAGCTGGAAGCTGGAGCTGGAGCGCCTCGAGCCTGCGAGCGACAAACTCATCTGGGTTGGTCAAATTGAATCTGATACCATTGTAGGCGCGCCCATTGAGTGGCTCTCCAGTGACGTTGGCTGCAAGGGACGAAAAATTAGATGCAGATGAAAAAGGCCGCAACTCCTTGACGTCCGTCAAATTGCCCGTAGAAATGTCCGCCGTCGCTGTGACCTCCCATAGCTCAAGTGTTGGCGAACAGAAGGTCGCAGATGCTTGAGGGGGTTGAGTGTCATATCTACCAGTTATTCATCGCGTGAGCAAGGACGTTCACATTTTTCGCTTCGGCAGCTTAGACTTACGTGAAGAACCAGAACATGATAGAGCTAAACTGTGGCGGAACCTGAGTCACACAGTTTGGCGTATTCATTCCTGTGCCATGCACCTCAGAGATGGCCACGAAATCGTCAAAAAATAGAAGTTACCGAACAGGGTGCTGGCATTGTGGTCTACTGACCAGGACAAAGTGCAATCATTGAACGTCGCTAGATTGTCCCAACCTGTGGCCGTCTGATTCATGATAATCTGTAGGAAAAAACCGGGTTTAGATGAAAGTCACAAGGCTTATGATTGCAAACTGACAGAAGCTGGCTGGCAATTAGGCATACTTTTGACTGCAGTCGTGTTCGCGATCACCGACCCGTTGTTTGCTACAAAAGAGGGTAACTGTCGTTCATCATATCCATCAGGTTACAGTTGTCGCAAAAGTAATGTCCTTACATCGAATGCACCGACGGTGTACCCTTGATGAATGAAAGGTGGGTCTCCAAGGTTGTATAATATGGATGCTCCTGCATATCCAGATGCAGTGAGAAAAGCTAATGTAAACAAATTCAGTGCCGTACTCCGTGACCTCCGATAGTTCAGCTTACAAGTCAGGTCACTAAACTGATCATTCTGGTTGAGGCCGACTGCGAACTGATTGGTGATACTGACGCCTGTGTAACGCTGGGCATCAAGCGCCAACCCTCAAATCAAGCGTTTTCAAGATCACTCACTGGGCTGGGGAAGCCAGGTGTCTCTGACAGCCAGGAGTGCAGCCGCGAGTGGCTGGAAGGCCAGTGCAAGTAAAGCCATCAGTGACGCCAAAGCAACAAGGTAATGTTTGTTGGCCGCCGCCCGAGTCCAGACGAGGAAGTTGCTGGAGTCTATTAGCTATGATCCAGATGAGGCAAGGACTGGACGTACTTGTCACGAGTGTAATCAAGGAGTAAACTCCGGTGAGGAGGTGAGTCCCCATGAACAAGGTCTACATAGGGCTAGATTCAATGAGCATCAGGCTTGGCTACCCGTTTATGCAGAAACTCACCTGCATTTTCTTGATCTCAATGTCCGTCCATGTCCACATTAACTACCCGTTCAACGCATAGAAACTCACCTGCATTTTCTTGATCTCAATGTCCGTCCATGTCCACATTGCAACCAGCTATTTCGATACGTAAGCCTGATTTTGTTCCGAGCTGTTAAGTGGGCTACTCACGATAGTTGCAACAATGACGGGAGGCAACGTCTGAACCCGCATCAACGACGGATGCCCGCGTATGCCGAACTTGATGGACTCACGTAGACATAATGTAAAGCATTCTCCGTGTTCCCGATATCACCACTCGATTTCCATCCTACGCCAGAAAGGTCGGGCCAAATGACCGAAGGTAAAGCAACGCCACACACTCACCTTGATTCTTTTTACTGAAATGCAATGCAACCTCTAACCCAATCGCTCCTAAAACCAAGAGGACCACAAATGGAATCCAGAACCACGGTCGAAGGGGCAAAGGAAGCCATTTTGGATCAACTGAGTTAACTTTGTTTCCATCCTCTAGCATTCTAACATAAGCGCTCAAAGTGAAAAGAACGGGTGGCGCACATACCAACACGCCCGTAAATACCCTTTTCGGAAGGATCCCTATACGTTGCGAACTGAACATGTCCACCCTCATTATCCAAAAGTGCCTGGCTAGGAGTCGCAGGCGGCGTGGCATCCAACCTTTCCTCGGAGCTTGTACGATTAGCGCTACGCGCTTGAGGCTTATCCTCCATGAACAACACTGTTTAGACAAGCAGGGCATCTGAACTTACCGTATCATACGAAAACGTTGGAACTGGCATTGACGACGCGTGACCGCTCAAGGAGGTTGGCCCTAAGCCTGTATTACTTGCTCTGTGATCAGGTAAGGACGCCATACACAAGGAACACGATGACAAAGGTAAAACGAATGGCAGGGGCGCGGAGAGTCGTTGAAGTTAAAAGACGAGAGGAGGCGAAACAGCCCATGGCGGAAGAACGTGATGCACACATGCAGTGTGATGATAGGACCCCTGAAAGTTCCGCTAGAGGCTGGGTCTTGACGAACGAGGACGGGCCTTTTTGGCCGGTCGGCCGGGCGCCAGGGTGGTTGGAGAGCCGGGTCCAGATGCTTGCGGAGGCTAAGCACTGGGCCGGCGAGTCAATACCCCACATGGCTTATTGAAATTTTATCATGATAATCACGATAAATATCCAATACAATCATAATAAGGTCGGAATCTTTGATAACATTTTAGTATGTTTTCAATAATACGGCTGCTGTATTGACTTACCGGCTCAATGTAAGGGCTGAGGGCACTGGCCGTAGAAGTGACTCGAAAAGCCATGGGTTCGAATCCGCCATCTATAGTCTTTTTACTCATTATAATTTCCATAAATGTCTAGTTTTTTAATGATAAAAAACACCAACAAACCGTCATATTAGCAACCTTTTTTCGTCCCAGGCTGCTGTATTGACTCACCGGCTCAGTGTAAGGGCTGAGGGCACTGGCCGTAGAAGTGGCTCGAAAAGTCATGGGTTCGAATCCGTCATCTATAGTCTTTTTACTCATTATAATTGTCTGGTTTTTTATGATAAAAAACACCAACAAACCGTCATATTAGCAACCTTTTTTCGTCCCACAGTCCAACACAGTCCCAACCAACGCAATAGCAACACCCATTGCCATTGACGATGCTCCAAACACATCTGAGCACCCCAGGCTTGACATCATATTGTGGATTGGCGTAGGGAAGACCTACAACGACAGTGTTCCTAGTCACGTTCGTCACACCTACAATAACTGCGCCGTGGCAATACCTGGTCTCCCGGAGTCAGACTCTTTTAGGGCCTGTTCGGCAACAGTGATTTCAGGCCCAGGTTCAGCTAAACCCTCTTGATTTGGAAGTGATGCGTGTGGACGTCTTGTGCCGAGACTAATTTCAAGCCGGTTGGTTTCCAATTCCCCGCCAATTTGCAATCGAAGCCGTCAGGTATGGAGATCATGGGAGCAAAATTTGGCGGACATAAGGCAGCAGTTGGTAGTTTAGGCTCGAGAAACCCTGATAATCTATCAGAGTAGGCCGTCTTTGACCTCGTAGCATTCTATTCTATTCATAATTTTTCTCTGTGCGGGAAAGCTGCTTCAGAATGGCGAAAGTATTTTTGGCGAATCTTGGCGAATTTTAGGATGATTTTTAACGATTTTTCTGGAATTTTGGAGCTCAAATCCCATACGTCGGACAAAAACGGCCAGTGAGGGCGTAGGCCGGGCGCCAAACCGGACGAATTTCTGACGGACAAAGAGTGGCCGATGCCAAAAATTTGACACCCTGCCTTTACAGGGGTCCTGTGATGACCGTGATGCTGTTTCCCAGCTCTTAAATTAACCTTGGGCATGCGCGACGCTGAAGAAGAGCGCCTTCATTTGATCATCAACCCTGCCATAGGAACCGCCTCAACCGACCATATGTAACGGTTACCGTTCTTCGTCGTAGGCCCGCCATCGTGCAATGATTGTCATAGAAGGATATCGTCTGTTTCGCGATTCACCAATGCAATCCACGAGCGCCGACAGAGAGCCTACGCCAGAGACTGGTTCATGGTGAAGAGAAAAGACGCTATTTTTGGTTTGAGATCAATTTCTAAACCCCCTAGGCTGTCCGGCGTTGACAGTTTAGTCACACCTCAATCACAAACACAAGTACTCGCCTCTGCACTATTCCAAACAACCTGACCATTGCCGGGGCATCACATACTCATGACAAGTAACAGTGGTCTAAACTCATTCTGCTTTGCTATAGTTCACCACACCTCTCCAGAAACAAATTGAAAGAAGATCAAAACATGATTATACCATATCTGATCCAACCTGTGATTGATTTCGCACAAGGCAATGACACCTGCACTTAATTGTGATTCATAGGCACAAAGGAATGTAAGCCACTGTCCCACCCGTATCTCTTTGACGGTACAAAGTTGCAATGTCTGTTGTCTGTTTCAACCTCGTGCCGCTGAGTGTTTCAAGAATCATGACCCTCGCTTTGAAGTTGTCCCTGCACTCTGATCGTCCCGATTCCTCGCTGGAGTTACTTCGAATGTCTGAATCGAATGTTTCGCATCCCAGTGGAACTTCTTTATTTGAAACTATGATACCGCCAGTTCAACGTTCGGGCATTATGTTTTCTTAAGATGCATGACTCTTCACTTGATCTGATATTTCGCGAAATGCTATCAGTTTCGGGACGATTCTTGTAGTTTCATCTGCGGATACGAACATCCCTCTCTTCTCTAGGCCGGAAAATAACCATTATCTTGTTTGCCGAGTCTCATCACAACCCCGGGCTCTAAAGTGTGGCCGACATCTCTACTTTTTCTACGTTCTCCACGAGATTGAGCTCGCTTTTAGACTTGTCTTTGACAATGCACTTAATTCAAGGGAGAATTATGTTTTATTCATGTTGTTGACTCGGAGATGCCCTAGTACAGGTTTCTGCTATCCGAAAGGCACCGACTTCACCGTCTGGGAGAACAACATTGCACCACCTTAAAAGTATTTATTGCCAAGATTTTATCAAGTATATCATATTTCATCACTCCGTGGTGTAACACCACTGACAAAACAGGAAGGGTCTGTGCAACAAGGCAACATTTCTCATATCCCGTTATTACCTTAATGTGAACTACCGCCCTCGGTTCGCCACCACAAACTTGAATGGAGTGCTGCTTGCGAGGGCATAGTGATTCGAGCGTACGATGAAGCGTACAAGCGTATCAGAGCGTATATACAAACACGAGCGTACATTAAGCGTATATCGAGCGTACACGAGCGTACATTAGGCGTATATCAAGCGTACACGAGCGTACATTAAGAAGTTCAACGTTCGGGCATTATGTTTTCTTAAGATGCATGACTCTTCACTTGATCTGATATTTCGCGAAATGCTATCAGTTTCGGGACGATTCTTGTAGTTTCATCTGCGGATACGAACATCCCTCTCTTCTCTAGGCCGGAAAATAACCATTATCTTGTTTGCCGAGTCTCATCACAACCCCGGGCTCTAAAGTGTGGCCGACATCTCTACTTTTTCTACGTTCTCCACGAGATTGAGCTCGCTTTTAGACTTGTCTTTGACAATGCACTTAATTCAAGGGAGAATTATGTTTTATTCATGTTGTTGACTCGGAGATGCCCTAGTACAGGTTTCTGCTATCCGAAAGGCACCGACTTCACCGTCTGGGAGAACAACATTGCACCACCTTAAAAGTATTTATTGCCAAGATTTTATCAAGTATATCATATTTCATCACTCCGTGGTGTAACACCACTGACAAAACAGAAAGGGTCTGTGCAACAAGGCAACATTTCTCATATCCCGTTATTACCTTAATGTGAACTACCGCCCTCGGTTCGCCACCACAAACTTGAATGGAGTGCTGCTTGCGACACTCAATTACTTTCCAGCTCAGTCACTTCTATCTTCGTGACTAATCTCTCTCGTGCCCCTATTTCTCGCTGCAGCTCCCAAAAAGACTTGCTCGTATTGGGATGGTTGTACGATGCCAGGAGTACTCTCACCACTCCTCAATCGGGGGCACAACGGATCTGCATCGACTCCATGTCATTGAGGGCTCGTGCTATTCCCCCTCCCCCCAAAGCCTTGAATGCAACCTGAAATCCAGTACGTAGCCGGATTGTCGTCATAGTACATGCTCTCCAGGTCACCCCTAGGAGCCTCAAACTTTGGAGACGCAAAACCGCTGGAAGATGGTGGTATGAACGGCGTCGATCTATCTCTGGCAGGAACTCCACAACAGTAATACTATCGCGTCTGCGCCGACGTCAGAACTGTGATACAAGGGCAACACCAAGCAAAGTCACAACTCCACCGATGTACCCGCCAACGGTAGCACCATGGAATGGCGGGGTACGGTATACCCAGGGGTCTAGCCCTGCCATTGTCTAGATAGGCGACGTCGGATCGACTGACCGGATTTCGCTTCTTGAGTCGGACATAAATCTCTGACTTCATCCATTACTCCATTTCTTCGCTTTCTAGTTCATTCCGCTGAATCCAACTTCTCTGCTCAATACCATCTCACTCATACTATGTACACAAATCATCTCCTGACTTCTGTGTTCGAGATCTACACAAACAAATATGATGTATCGTTGCCCTCCTTGGTCGCGTATTATCTCATTTGGATAATGCGAAACGTTTGTTAAACTCAAAGCTCACCGATGCTTATCAACCGTAGCTTGGAAAACTTCTGTTGACCCGCTTGCAGCTCATGGCTCACTTCTTGGCAGGCCTCTTAAACCTGTGGACTGTACAACGACTATGTATAAACAGCACTGATCTGAACAGCGTTTCCGTGCTGGACTGCCTGGGGGAGCGAGTGTCTAGGACACGCCGTCGGCAGGGCCAGGTCAGACCACAAGTTGAATAAGGGGATCGGGCCCCTTTTTAACTACCTCTATCTGTTGTAGCTAGTTGAAGTCCGCCATGGGAGTAAGTCCCTGGGACTCTAAAATGAAAATGAAAATAAAATAAACAACTGAAGGCTGTCCGTGCTCAGTGATTCTCCGACATCAGAGCCTGACTACGGGAGACTAGGCTGGCTGGTCTTTACTTCAGGCTTCGGGCTCTGGAACACTGGTAAGTTGAAAATGAAAATAAAATAAACAGCACTGACTGAAGGCTGTCTGTGCTCAGTGATTCTCCATCGGAGCCTGACTACGGGAGACTAAGCTGGCTGGTCTTTACTTCAGGCTTCGGGCTCTGGAACACTGGTAAGTTGCGTAGGAACGCCGAGTTCAATTGATTCATCTTCCCTGTGGTAATCACAATCACTGCAGACATTTCAGGCTCGATTCCTGTCAACGACGGTAGTAACGATTCAATTGGAGAGTTTGAATCGCCGCCTAAATCAATACTGAGCAACACTATTGGCTACGATTTAAACTCGTGAACAAGTTACGATTAGACAATTGAATTGTATTCAGACTCGAGACCGCTCAACGATTTTGTTTCGTCATTAATGTCGATTCCCAGCAACGAGTGCTGGTGGCGATTCAAACTCGTTGATTGAATCGTTACTACCGTCGTTGACAGGAGCCGAGCCTGGAATGTCTCTAGTGAATGTACAGCAAAATCTATTCTTGATGCAGTGCAGAGAGATTCATTACAAGCTCAGGTTGCCAGGGCTCGATGCTACTCCAACATGGCCACGCACCCAAAATACTTACCTTTCCAAGATAGGACATTCATGGTGTGACAACTCAGCTGGCTGAATCAATTCAACTACGAACGTGCAGGGAGCTTGGCGCATGTAGAGTTTATGGCTGTATGTTTGACTGCTTAAAGGGCTAATTTTTTTCCCGTTATAAAGCCCTAGCTTGAAAGAGATGTCGCCACATTCTCTTGTTTGAACTGGCTTCACCTCTCCTAGAAACAATCAGCACTATGCAGAGCTCCAGCCATGGGTCAGACCTCAAGCGCACATCCAGCGATGGTTTCAACCTTGACAAACAACGCCGGGCTGCCTTGGCAGAGGTTGATAATGCCAGATTCTCGTTCGCACTCTTTTGTGTTTTTCTCATCACTCGCTGTGTTGACGCTAATCTTCCTTTCCTCTGCCAGTTGGTTTCATGCTAAAGTTTGCATTGTCGCTGGTGTAGGCTTCTTCACGGATGCGTAAGTGCTTCTCAAATCGAGAACTGACATCGAAAATAACTCTCCCTTATAGTTATGATATTTTTGCAATCAATATCGCCTCTATGATGTTGGGCTACGTCTATGGCGCCCCTCAACCTCAGACTGATCCCACCCTTCCACAAGTTGGCAAACTTAATTCGGATCAGGATCTTGGAGTTAAAGTTGCCACACCTGTTGGCACTCTCATAGGACAATTGCTCTTTGGTTGGCTTGCTGATATTGTTGGCCGTAAGCGGATGTGTGAGTGATTAGTTTCGCCACTCCTCTGTTATAATAGTAGTATTCAATTGGATTTCGAAATGATTGATAACATCCACTCTCAGATGGCGTTGAGTTGATGATTATGATTATTGCAACTTTCGGTCAGGCCCTATCTGGCGAAGCACCCTCCGTCAGCATCATTGGCGCTCTCGTTGTATGGCGTTTTGTTGTGAGTCAGATATTTCAAGAGCTTCAGTTCCCGGTAAACCAGGCTGACTTGAATGGCTGTAGATGGGAGTAGGAATTGGAGGTTTGCGGCCGTCTCTTTGGATTTTATTTTCAATACAAATCCCGTTAATTGATTTTTTCAAGGTGACTATCCTCTGAGTGCCGTTATATCTTCAGAATTTGCGTCGACTAGGATTCGTGGTCGTATGATGACCGCAGTGTTTGCGTCGCAGGGATGGGGAAATTTTGGCAAGTCACCTTTGAGTTCCTCCCTTTCTTCCAGTATCATCTGACCGTTCATTAAAGCCGCCGCTCTAGTAGCCTTCATCATCACTGCTGCTTATAAAAACGCTATTATCGCCTCTTCTTCGCTAGAGCATGTCAACAACATTGATCCTATGTGGCGCTTGCTTATCGGCCTGGGATGTATTCCCGGTGTTGTCGCCCTTTACTTCCGACTCACCATTCCTGAAACTCCCCGTTTCATGATGGACATCGAGCGTAATGTCGACCAAGCGTCTTCTGATGTTGGGCAGGTTATCGCTGGCCGGCCTGCAATATGGGATGAAGATGCTCCAATTCAGCGAGCCGATGTTCCCAAAGCCACCTGGAGCGATTTTATTCAACATTTCAGTAAATGGGAAAATGGGAAGATTCTCCTTGGCACTGCTTATTCTTGGTTTGCTCTGGATGTAAGTCCCAAGATTATCTCCTCTACAGGAGTGTCAGATTCTTAGGTTGTGTACGCCCAGATCGCCTTCTATGGCTCAAACCTCAACTCCGCTATCATCCTACAAGCCATTGGTTTTGGTTCGCAGAATATTAGTGACGCCAAAGGGCTCTATGATAACATTTCCAATATTTGCATTGGCAATTTGATCTTGTCTGCAGCTGGCTTGATCCCGGGTTACTGGGTGTCCTTCCTCTTCATTGACACCTGGGGGCGCAAACCTATTCAACTTATGGGTTTCATCATTCTCACTGTTCTCTTTGTTATTATGGGTACGTGAACGAGTTCATCTTTTTTTTTTCAACCCAGCTGACCTTGGGTCTTAGGCTTCACCTTTGACAAACTTGAGGAGACCAGTGCCTCCAGGGGTGCCTTTGTATTCCTCTACTGTTTGGCCAGCTTTTTCTCAAATTTTGGGCCCAACACCACAAGTTTCGTCGTTCCAGGAGAGGTCTTCCCTACCCGTTATCGGTCTACCGGTCATGGTATTTCTGCCGCTTCGGGCAAACTTGGTGCGATTATTGCTCAAGTCGGCTTCGCCAAGCTGAAAGACCGTGGCGGTACTGACAAATGGGTGAAACATATGTGAGCATACGATCGACGTCAATAGGGATTGAAGCTGACGTGTCTTCTAGCCTTGAAATCTTTGCCCTCTTCATGCTTACTGGTATCTTCTCTACTCTTCTGCTCCCAGAGACCAAGGGCAAGTCCCTTGAAGAATTATCCAACGAAGAGCAAGATGGATTTGTCCGAGGTAAGCACCCAGTACTATCTGTCAACTCGCTTCGATTTTAATACGGTTTTCTGCAGGACAAAAGTCAATGTCTGCCTGAGACTCCCTCTTGTCCAGTTTTTATTGTTTCTCCGAGGCGTATATTATGATCCGATTACATAACAAGGGGCCAGCGATGCCGGCTCAGACCTTGCTTGCCTAAGCATAAGGCCTCAATATGATTCGACTCTGAGAAGTCCCATGCGGCATATCACAGTGATGTGTTCGAAACACCTCACCTCTCATTTTCCCCAGCACACGCCTAGGCCAAAATTGATGTATGCCTACGTCTTGTCTATTCACATGTGCAAACATATGCAAATCTATGTATACAGTGTATAATACGATCCAAAAAGCTCTAGTGATCCGCTAAAAACCCGGGACAGAGAATACGCAAAAACTAACAATATATCAGCCGAGTAAATGACAACCAGTCAATGACATCCGTGCGCTCGGACGATGTGGAGAGGAGAATCGATTCTCTTCGAACAACAGTTGACACCGGACAGGGGTTTCGTTTACGGACTCAGGTCGCTTCCTGAATAACATCACAACTTGTATGATATATCATTCATGACACCATCTAGACATGTTTCTAGTATCTCTATCCAGCTGTGCCAATCGTCGATCCGCTTCAGCAAGTCTAGCAGAAGGTTCAGTAGTGAACAGTCTTTCCTCAAAAGGACGTAGGACAGCGAGGGAGTCCATCTCGCACAGCGGCCCTCTCTAGTTTTTAAGCTCTACGTACCTGTGCCATACTGTCCATTAGACTCACACTTGGATTGTAAAATTTACACATTTTTGCGAATCACTCAAGAGACGTCCAGACAGTAGTGTTTGCACAGATTTGCGAGATTTGCGATTCACCCGACAAACCACCAGACTCTCGTATTTGCGCATATTTGCGATTCATTCGATTAACGACCTAAACCACCAGGCTGTGGTGTTTGCGCATATTTGCGATTCACTCGATTAACGACCTAAACCACCAGGTTGCGGTGTTTGCGCATATTTGCAATTCACTCGACTAATGGTGTAAACCACCAGCTGTCATGTTTGCGCGTGTTTTCACTCCCTCCACCTGACTGGTATGTTTATGGGTATTTGTCATTCACACGAATTTCGGGGGGAAAGACCTTGCAAGCAAGGTGATTATCTCTATGTACCCTTACATACCCCTTTGATGTACTATTGATCTACAATGATAATGGATGCACATTGAATCGATTGTCTCTCACTCGAAACTGACTCACATTGTTCTCCACTAATTCTGGACTCACTCTGACCCCTAAATCATTATCACAAGCCTGTATTCCGGACAATTATCCTCTCCGACTTTGCTTGTATCATATCTGAAAAATCGATATTCCCCGCCAGATTTCAAGCCATCATGTCGCTCGCTGGTACTGTTAATGTCGTCTCGCTTGTTATTACTATCCCCCCAGCTGAAGAAAAAAAAAAAAGAGCGGTATCCCGCTGTCAAACATGATTTACCTCTTCTCAGCGACTCAAGGTCCTAGCAATATTAATGATGAGCTATCTGGCGCAGAGTTATGAGCAAAACAATGGTATTGGGCCTCAATACTCCGTCGCCTCTTCGGTACATACAAAAACAACGCTAAAACGAAGGACTAGGCCAACGGCTACCAAGGTTCAACGCAAGTTCTGCAGAAAATACTACAGTGGTTGCCCATCAGCTTCACCGTACCATGAAACTGAGAGTAGCCACAAAGCCACATACTGCTCCTCCGTAATACCCAGAAACCAAAAGGCTGAGCAGACACGTTCGTCAAGGCGTCGTAATCAGTGTAGCCAGCTGACCTCACAGCTGTGGTGACGTGAATTTTGACACGAGGAACATTGGCAATTCCGCAGTCTAAGCTGTTCTTATGATAGATTGGGCTCCTCTTCCTCCAGCAGCTCCACCCATACCGGGTCCGAGATCAAAGGAAAACAGTACTCGACACACATGTACATGCCTGACATTAGCAGGTACCGAGGCAAGTATCTAAACATACTTTCAGACCATTTAGATGACACTACACTTCTTCATAAGTATGTCAAAACAGCAACGGCAAGTTGTGGCGGCAAACCAAAAAGCTCACACAGCTTTGGAAATATCATATGATTAAGATACTCAGCCCCCGGTTAAGGTGGAAATTAGGTGGCAATAATGGCTCAATGTTCAAAAATTATGTGAGATTGAGATATGTATCCAAAGAATAAATGCACCATGCGCCAGAAAGATAATTGCGTAAATACAAGAAGAAATGAGGTATCAAGTTATCGCATAAGTCATATCGTCATATCAGTTACCAAAAAGAGAGCGAGAAGAAACAATGACCCGAAGATCCAAAACATCGCTGGATAGAAAGACAAAATAAAGCCATAAATGCCGAGCGAGACGAACCCCGCATCTCGCACTAAATATAATCGTCCAATGATCATCATATCCCTCCTCTGATCAAGGTTTCCACACAGGTCTCTCCTCACTCACCCTCGCACCAACATCCTTCCTCCACTCCCCAACACTCTTCATCCTCCTCACCCCACCCCTCTCCTTCCCTTTCCCCTTCTCCCTCTCCTGCTCCTGCTCCTGCTCCATCTTCTCAAACCCCTTAATCAAATCCTTCACACTCGCCCCACTACTCCTCCTCTCCCTCCTCCTCTCCCCATGTGCAACTTTCGGTGTAACATGATGCAGCTCCACCAACTGTTTCGGATGAACGACTCTCGGAATCTTCGAAGCAGGTGGTAATACCGGTGGTGCCTGTTGCAATGCTACAAGTTCCTTTGGATGGATAGGTTTCGGGATCGGTTCTCTTGCAGGCGTGATCACAGGTCCTCTTTGTCTTTCGAGAACTTCTTTAGGCGGGAGAGGTAATCCAGGACGAGTTTGTCGAGATTTGAGTTTATCTTTGTATGATGGTGAGATCGTGGTGCTATGGGATGATGATGGCGTTTTCCTAAGTGTAGGTAGGTAGGAGAATAAAAGTCCTTTGACGCGTCCTCCAATCGTCGTTGTTGTCGTCAATGGTGCCTCTTGCTGTTCTTGTGTCTGTTCCAAAGTATCTTCTTCCTCTTGAACAACATCCGACTCGAGACTCCTCTCAGACTCGTCCACAAGCGTAGTAGCAGTTGGGGAATCTTCTGATTCTCCCTCCTCAAGAGCCGTATCGCTTTCCACCACCTCTCGCTCCTCCCCATCCCCCTCTACATTGGGAAGGTCCTTCGAGATCTTCTTAGCCTCCTCCAACAAATGCGAATACCTGGGTGCAAGTAACGTCGCTGGAACAGCTTTCTCACTCGCACTAGGCATCAGCGCGCTGGTTTTGGACCCCCAATGGGCCTCCCCGCGTCCTCGAAGGTGACGATGACAGCGGCGACGGCGACAGCCCGAAGCCCAACAAAACGCGAGGAAGCACCACAAACATCTACGGTAATCCAAACCAGAATCAGTCGCCAGAACGGCCACCGTCGACGCAGGCTCAAGAGTCATTCACTTCAAAGGGCGCACTCCAGCCTACTTTTTCCGTCAACGTCATCCGCACTCCGAACCACTACGCCACCCCCAGTCCATCCAGGCAGGGTCACAGAGCATCCGCACCGGCCCAGACCTACGTCTCTCCTTCCCGTTCACTCTCTCGCGGGGCCTCTGTCGACGCCATCACAAACCAGATAGATCGTCTTTCTACCAACAATCCCACTCGACACAATTCTATGCCCATCATCTCTTCCACTTCCATTGCATTTACCACCAACAACTTCACCAAAGAACCAGCTCCGATGCCCGACATTCTCTCTCCCCTTGTTCTCCCTATGGCACCCAAACCCAGCTTACCTCGTTCCTCTTCTGGACTCGGTCGTCATTGCTCCGTTCCTGCAGTTTCCACCAATCTCGGCCCTATTCCTGAATCATCTCCTTCCCAGCACTCTTCATCTCCCAATCCCTCTGCAACCTCGGGAAAGGTGTTGACGCACAAATTTCCATGCTTTGATTTGCCGCTGACGTAGGTGAAGGAATGACATTATTCCACTGGCTCTCCCTCGGCTGCTGCTGGAATGCCCGATCCCTTAGTGTCGGTAACGGCCTCGTCCTTATCGGTGTAAACTCCGGTACATCCATCTCCACACTCCTATCAGCAAAACTAAAATCAAACGGCAACGGCGCCATCGACCTGATTGTCTTCCTGGCCGTCTTCACAGGTTTCGAATTTGAAGCCGAATTAGGACTAAACGGTAAACTCGTCGGAGGCGCCACATTCCCTTTACGTTGTTTATTCCTTAAGGCTTTCGTTCTCGACATCAGGTTCTCTCTATAACGAAATGTCAGCATCACTCATCAAAAGGGAAAGATTCGCTCACCTAGACCACTCGGGTCCAAACTCCTCAACATCCTCCCAACCACCCATCCACTCCACAAATTTCTGTACAACATCCTCCAGTTTTACTTCATCTACACTAGCCATCTCCATCTCTCCCAATTCCATCTTCAACCCAACTTCCAATCTCTCATCTGTAAAGCACGCATCTAACCTCTTCCATTCCTCCTTTGTCCACATCCTCTCGCCCGTAAGAGGGTCATAACACGTTTCACCAGGTGTCATTGGTACTTTCGGTGTCAACCCTAATCCTCCCAGGATTAGCGAATTATCCATCTTGTTCGCCAAAGTCGTCATCGCTCCAGTCCGAGTAACAGGTGAAAACACGCGAGAAGGGAGTGGGGTCTTGTATGAGTCACCCTTAGTCTTCATAAAACTCCTCAACGCAAACGGATTCGGCGAGTCCATTGACAACAACGACATATTCGCCGACAATGACAACGACACCTCTTCCTCCGCCTCTCTCAACAACCTCGGCAACGTCGTCGGCATTGGACTTCCAGAAATATACACCTTTTCTCCTCTCACACCCATAACCGTTTTTCTCCTCTCCCTTTCCCTTTTCTCAATTCCACCACTCAACACACCTCTTCTCAATCCTACTTCACTAGGACTCATCGTGATTCTCCTCCTCTTCTGTTGTCGCTTCAACTCCAATTTCGTGAAACAGTCGTAGTTGTGTTGTTTCAATATCGCTGCTGCACGAGCGGCAGCGCGTGGATCCGCAGATGTGATTTTGACAATATCAGGGGAAGGGGCGCTATCACCGCTACTCGCTTCTTCGTCTTCGTTATCGTCAGCGACGTCTCGTTCGACCTCGACTTCAACTTCAATCTCGGCTGCGGCTTCGGGTTCAACTACGGGTACTTCAGTTTCAGCTTGCATTGGAGATGACGGAAGGGAAGGAAGGGATGAGTATTCCTCTTCAACGTGTCGCTCTTGTTCTGGGGAGATCGGGGCAGGGATGTCGATAGGTAATTCATCGCCTTCATCGGTTTCGGGAAGAGGTGGAATATCGTCTTCCTCTATCGATGTAGGTTGCGCATCTTCATCTGCCGTGATTTGCGTTTCTTGTGAGATATCCTCGTCTTCTGGAAGGTCCTGATCATCATCCTCGTGAGGTCTGTTCCCCATGAGCTTGAACGCATCTTCCGCGCTTGAACCCTCTTGAATCAAGGCCCCAGGACTATCCATCGAATCCCCTTCCTCTCGAACAGGGACAGCACCAGTCGTCTCCTGAATTCCACTAAAATCAAAAGGGTTCCCCTCTTGTTCCTCCGGTTCAGCGCTCATCCTCCTAACCTCCTCTTCTTCTCTCTGCCTCTCCTCCTCGTCCTCCTCATCTTCCTCAACAACACCCAAATCCGGTCTTCTCTTCTCCAAGGACAGAGGAAACGGACTCTTGGGATTGCCCCACTCGTCCATTCTCCCTCTCGTAGCACTACTCGGGGGATCTGCTTTGGTTTTCACAAGGACTTCAAGCCATTTTCCCGTAAACTCCCCTTCTCCCTCTTTCGTTGGTGAACCTTTGACCGTGTCTGGTGGTGGAAGCATAGGCAAATCACCACCTTCGTCATCACTCCAACCGCCGTCAACATTTGCATTATCACCCAGTTCAAAGAACGGCATGTCAGGGGGAGTGATATCCAAATCTTCCTCCTCAATAATCGGAGGCGGTGGTTGCTCCACGCTTTCGTCAGGAGAAGAAGGCGGTAGATCATCGAAGCGGAGTTTTTGAAAAGGCAGTGAATGGGTAGGGGATATCGTTCTCCGTCCAGCAGAGACCTCATCATCCTCCGAGTCCATCCACAAAGCTCTCGATCGTGACTTTGTCGGGGTTGAACTCCGAAGTTCAGGTTCAACAGAAGAAGACAACAAAAGCGGGTCGTCACCAGGACTAGGCGGGGGCATGGGTGCGTTCAGATCCACATCAGGCATCTCGAGTTTAACAACAAAAGACGCCGGCGTGTGTTTCTTCTTCTTCACAGTACTCTTCCTCTTGGAGCTCTTGCTAACTTTGATTGTAGCGGTGACAGGAGTCACAAAGACCTCC
This sequence comes from Leucoagaricus sp. SymC.cos, assembly GCA_001563735.1. Classification (NCBI taxonomy): domain Eukaryota; kingdom Fungi; phylum Basidiomycota; class Agaricomycetes; order Agaricales; family Agaricaceae; genus Leucoagaricus; species Leucoagaricus sp. SymC.cos. The sequence goes on from KQ962692.1 coordinate 31,960, forward strand.
TTCGGAGGCGTAAAGATATCGGTGGGGGGTTCATAAGGTGGAATAGGCGTTGCGCTTGTACTCCTGCTTCTTCGGGATAACAGAGGCCTGGGGTTGTCGGCGTCTGTAATTGTTGGGGGAATATAGTCCGCAGTAGGGTTGTGGGCATGTGGTGACTGGACGACGACACGTTTGGGCTTGAGCGGAGACGGTGTTTCGCGCTGCTTGGGCTGCTTCTTCGAGCGGGGATTAGGGGTCAACGGCTGTGGTTCTTCTGGCCGCGCCCGCGAGCGTTTGCGTTTGCTGTTTGGCACCGGCGAAAAGGCCGTCTTGACAAGCATTAGATATGTTTCTGGCCAATAAATATCTCTTACTGATTGCCTGCGCAGGCTCTCCTCTGGGGGAGGGCTGATCAGCTGGAGCCCCTGGTATTGTCTGTCAGAGTTCATGGCCAAGTTGATCATTTCGCGTCACCATCAAACCAACACAATGCGCGTGTCACGTGACCGCAGCTTGCACAAGGCCAACTGAGTTCAAACTGTCGCCGCTTTTCATACACAATAAGCCCGCCACAGCCTACAACAGTGCACAAGGTCAATAATGAAAACAAAATTGACACTCCTCCAAATCCCCGTGGAGAGGGCAGTGGCGAGGCGGGAGTGTGGGAAGAATGCTTAGTCAGCAGGGGGTATATACACTGAGAGTGCGCAGAGAAAGCCCACAATGGCAAGCTATGGACCTCACTGGCAGAATGCGCCCCCACCGTTTCCCGGCGCGCCCCCGATGCCGTCCGGTTTCAAAGTCTCCGCCCACCAGTGGAAGGCCGGAACATGGATCCAGAACCCGCGCTACAATCCCGCCGTCGCCTCACACTCCTCCGCCGCCCACCCGTGGCTGCCTGGCCAGGCATGGGGAGCATACCCCCCCCCGCCCAACCAGCAGCAACCCTTCAACCCGTATAAGAAACAGCCGCGCCAGCCGAGCGCTGAATATCTCGCTACAAAGCTGTCGGACAACCCACTCGGGCTCACAAACATGATCCCTGCGTGAGTTAGTTCCTGATTGTGCCTCATCGCAGCTCACGATCGCCACAGGGAAGAGATCGCGCGCCAGGAGCGCGAAATGTTCGAAGCAGCTCAACGAGAGGCAGAAGCAGCTCAACAAGCGGCAGAGGCATCAACGCCCTGGTTTTGGTACCCCCGCAAGCTCAACGATGACTATGACAGCGGCGACGGCCCGAAGCCCAACAAAACGCGAGGAAGCACCACAAACATCTACGGTAATCCAAACCAGAATCAGTCGCCAGAACGGCCACCGTCGACGCAGGCTCAAGAGTCATTCACTTCAAAGGGCGCACTCCAGCCTACTTTTTCCGTCAACGTCATCCGCACTCCGAACCACTACGCCACCCCCAGTCCATCCAGGCAGGGTCACAGAGCATCCGCACCGGCCCAGACCTACGTCTCTCCTTCCCGTTCACTCTCTCGCGGGGCCTCTGTCGACGCCATTACAATCCAGATGAGCCATCTTTCTACCAACAATCCCAGTCGACACAATTCTATGCCCATCATCTCTTCCACTTCCAATGCATTTACCACCAACAACTTCACCGAAGAACCAGCTCCGATGCCCGACATTCTCTCTCCCCTTGTTCTCCCTATGGCACCCAAACCCAGCTTACCTCGTTCCTCTTCTGGACTCGGTCGTCATTGCTCCGTTCCTGCAGTTTCCACCAATCTCGGCCCTATTCCTGAATCCGCCTCATCAGCCTCTCCTTCCCGTGCTCGTACTCCTGCACCTTCCCGTGCTCGTACTCCTGCACCTCCCCGTCGCAACTCCCACCCAGATGCCCATGCGGAATCTCACTATTCTTCTCGTTCTCGCTCTAGCTCTCGTCATGCCTCACGGTCAAGTTCAAGTTCCGCATCTCCTTACAGTGTCCCTCACAGTGGTGAACCATCACCTACATCCCCCACATACCCCCACTCATCGGGACACAGTCCTCACGACCCTCATTTTCCATATCCCTCCCAACCTCCTCTCAAAAACCCTCTTCCGGCACCACCAGCTGAAGTCTCTTTTCCCTCTCTCCCGATCCACAGCATCTCAACAACCTCTCCCACCACAACCGATCATACCTCTCCAGGTACATCAGCTGTCGGTTACATCTACAGCAACACACCCACACCCACACCCTCTCACAGTCGTACCAAATCCTACTCTCAACAACCTCAATCCTCCGGAACCACAATGTTCCATTCCAACAGTTCAAGTTCCCTAACCATCATCACCTCTTCAACATCCGGCTCACCACCACCTTCCTCATCTCTCGACCATTCACTCCCACCACCACATCACCACCTCCATCACTCTCATGGTCCACCTGATCGACCAGCAACAGCAATCCCCACATCCAAACCTAAACGTAAATCCTCCACATCCAACACCCACTCTCACTTTCCTCCTTCCTCCACTCCCACACCCACCCCCTCATCCACCAGCCACAAATCTTCTCCCTCTTCCTTTACCTCAAAATCCGGTCCTCGATGTCGCCGCAAAGGCTACTGGAACCGTCGCGGTGATCACGTCACACGCGACGGTTATGTCGTTTACTGCCCACCTGATATGGTCTATCCAAGAGATTTAGATGATTACCCTGATGGTAAAGATGGAGGGTATATAAATGAATATGGGATGGAAGCGCCTTGGGGTAATAGACCTCCTATTGATCCTCCTGGTGGTTATAAATCTGTGCGTATTGCATGAACCTCTCTCGCTCTGAAGATCGAATACTGAGCTTTTCTTATAGATTATTGAATGGGTTGATGTTTGATGACTTTAAAGAGAACTCGTTCTGCTTTTCCCTAGAGATTTGTCACTCATTAAACCATTTTCAAATTGATCGATCATACACGCTTCAACTCCATTATCACCGTCTTTCTCCACAACACATTATACCACCAACACTAAGACGTCTGGTGCGTTCCAACTTTCTTTTTTCTCTTCCCTATACCATCCCTACATATCTATAATATCATCTCCCTCTCTCTCCCTTCTCTCTCTCTCTCTCTCTCTTCTCTCTCCTTGCCTCGAACTTTCTTTTTCTCTCAACCTCATCCAGATGTTTCTCTAGTACTTACCCACAAGTGGAACCAAACCTTATCTTATACCCCTTCGTTTGTGTTAATAACGTACTGACTTACTTAAACGGTCCCTAAACGGTCCCAAGTACATATGTACATAGTTTTTGTTGTCGTTTTGCGTTTGCCTCTCTTTTGTTGCCGTTGTTGTTATCCTGGAAATACCATTGCTTCATCTTATACGCATCTTGCGATCTGCCTGAGTAGTTGAGGGGGTGGTTTCATGTATCGTAAGCTCATTGACCCTTTTTTCGTTGATGGGTGCACTAACTGGTGAAATAAAGAACTCAAAGCCACTCACTTTGATACCACTGTTTTATCACCTACATCTCACGACGATCAACTTGAGTGGTACGTATATGCACTGGTCAGCGGTCGAGCGGGATGCAATGTAAGCTTGACGTGTAGTGAGGCTATTCATTTAAATACTTTTAATTTGGATAGATTTCCGGAAACTAGTCTTCAACCGAATAAAGATCAATCGATCATGACTGCTCCGAGTCCTTTCGTGATTCCGTGATCGACAAAGAACATGTCCTACGCCGACCTTTGATCAAACTAGCCAAACCACGACACTTTTTCAGAACGCATGTACATTTATCTAATATCCGACTTCACCGACTTGAACCCTCAACGATTCGGGCGCCGAACCATCGGCGCTCAATCGAATGATCCTTGCTCTCTTCACGTTCTTCATAACAACAATTATTACCCCTGCCAGGGTACTTCAAATACCAAGTTTCACCGAACCTCATCCAACCACACCACTATTCTTTGTACGCGCAAGTTTATGATTCCACCAAACTACTACTTAGCCTCCTCCGAAAAGATCGATCCGACTCGGGGTAAAGTAACTACTCAAAAATCTCCAAACCATCATCATGATAACACACATGACGGTACTTCGAAAAATCACTACTGCAAAGTCCGAGATCGTCACACCAACTTGGTCCAGGTACAGCTTACGCGAAAAAGATTTGCAGGCTATACAATCACTCGGACTCCAACTCAGGGTACAACATACATAGACTTATGAACCCTCATGAATCGTCGTTCTCCTTTCTCTCGGCGTTTCAAGCGATACTGTGATGAAAACAAATCAGAAATGCCTTCCCACTGAAGCACCTCCTTATTGATGTATTGGCGTTTCCCAGTCGCTGCCCTACTCATCGAATCCTCCAAGCGCCGTCCATTCTCAACGCTTCAGTGCATATTTTGAGTTGGTCGACTTTCATTTACTTCGGACACAGTCCCGGTCTCCTGAGGTTCTTTTCTGGCAGTACACCGATCCAGGCGGTGGAGTTTAGAGACCGGTGTCATATGCTACTCTCCATAGTGTGGTGAGGCGAGCCCATTTTAATATTTTCGTGGTTATCTTGGGATCTCGCGATGGAGAGAGAGATGACGATTCGAATTTCTCGTCGGTCCATTGGACGGCTCAAGTTTGTTGAGAGTGATAACTTGCTACGATTATTTACAGTTGGCCAAGTAGCGAACGAGTTGCACTTTGAAATGCGTTTGGACTTAATTCCCACCCAGATCGATTTGCAAACCAAAAGACCCATGTTTTGTATGAGCCAGCCTAAAGGCCAGTCAACATCTAGATTACTAAACGCACGAACGAATAAAGCCACGAGTCCACGCAAGCCTACGGCTCCACCGGAATATTCCTCCTCCGCAAATATCGACCCGACTCGTAGGCAAAGTACACCTGTTGCACAATAGGATCTAGTCATATCAACTCACAACCCTCACCTCTCTGTTCTATTTTATTTTTATTTTTCTCGACCATTGCCAATAGCACCAGTAGTATCAGTGCAATTTTTTCTCCTATTTATTTGTTTATTTGTTTTTTTTCATCACACCGGAGTGGAGCGCCCACTTTCCGTGGGCTCCTAGGACTTTGAATGCCAAAGGAAGAACTCTCGGCCTACATGATCGGTTGAGACAAGGAATGGACATATTCTAGGTCAAACACACATGAAGTAAAGTATCATACACAAGACTGTAGTCAATCTTTGGAGCGCACCGAGCCCGGCTCACGGCAGCCATAAGTTTCTCAGTGTCAGGGTCAACCGTAATATCAGAATCGGGGGGGAGGCATCCATCCCGTATTGCCAATCCAACAACGGTGTTTTTGACTTCATCAGAGGAGGGCCGCTCCGTGGGTACGCCATGCCAGCATCTCGCAATTAGCTTGCACATTTCTTTTGAGAGATCCTCTCCAAGTTCAGAGAAACCAAGATCTTTGGGCTCGGGCCCTCGGGGCGTGCTTCCTTGTGCAAGCAACTTCATCACTTCATGGTCGAACCCTATTTGGTAAAATGGCTTCTTGCGCGTCAGGATCTACACGAGGAAACTAAAGTTAGGTCGATCTACGTATAAGGGGGCGCAATACCTCAAAAGAAGTGCAACCAAAAGACCAAATGTCGCATGCAGAGTCTGGTAGCGGTGGGTTTTCTCTCAACAACTCAGGAGCTGTCCATCTCACGTCGTCCTCTCTGCTTTTGGTGATGTCTGCCGCGCTCGCTGAGAAACGGGAAAACTCGAAACCAGCAAGTATCGCTCTTCCTAACTTCGAAACAAACACATTTGCCTGGTATCACAGTTAGTTTATGAACTGAGTACATCGAAGGAAGTTAGATACCGCTTTGAGGCTCGAGTGTACAATCCCTAAGCTATGCAAGTAATCGAGACCGAGGGAAATGTCGTAAATCTGGTGGAAGTCAGATGAAGACTCAAAGATTGCGGTGTAACGTAGCGCACGAGGGGGATCCTTCGTCTGTCGGGAAACTTGTGTAGGTATTCGTGGAGGTTACCGTTCTCCATCGATGGCGAAACCATGTAGATACTGCGAGGTCCTTCCGAGCCGGAAAGCTGAATCCCACAGAATGGGAGGATATGCGGATGTGCTACGCAAGCCCGAATAACAAGCTCATTTACGGAGACCTATCATTGATTAAAAAGGTGATGTCTGTTCCAATTGATCATGGTCAAACTCACATCCACAGTATTCATAGCGCTCTCGTACTGCATTCGGGCAAGTTTTACGTGAACTTTCCATCTCTCGCTTGTTCTCTTGTGAACAAGCACACTGTTGTTGCTCCGATCCAGCACCAGACTGCATTGGGTGCTCGAGAGCTCTAAGTACCTCGGATATGTCTGTGCCAGATTCATGAGCCGGGGAAGAATGTGTAGAATTTGTTGAGTTGTATCGTTCACGCCTTGACTGTCAAGAACCTGACGTCGTACGAATATCAGCCGGCGCATCAAGCGAAAAAGCATGTCCCCACCTCGTTCATAAAATCTACCATATGTTGAGCTTCATCACCTCGGAGATCTGCCAATCTCAAAGCGCGGTTGTGTTGGTCGAGGGAAAGATCCAAGAGTAAAACCTGACACTGATGATTTTCGTCAATGACCACTTTAGTATTCTCAGCTGAAAACAGAAATCAACCTTGACCTGCAGTGTTGGGGGGACGGAAGTCAATGGACAATCTATCCGAATACCTGTGTTTACGCACGCGAAGAAGAATGCTGTACACAACATTATAATTCACAACCGGGATGCACCTTGCTTTCTTTGTTGCTGCCATGAGAGCATTGGTGTTAGGGTCGATCGGAGGGTAGTAGCCAGTAGGCAATTGCTCAATGAAGTCCTTGATCCAGACCGAAGTAGGACGCTCCGTAGGCTTGCCTTTCCAACACTTTTTCATTAAATCGCTCAATTCTTTCATAAGGGGCTCCTCGATATTGGCAGAATACCCCATTTCGGTATCTGGGTATTGTGGAATGCAGCCTCGAAGAATTAGGCTTCGTACTTGAAATGGAAATTTGTGTTTATGAAATGGAATGTTCCCCGTAAGGATCTAATAGAAGGAATTGAGGACCAATCGACCTCCAATCGAGACACGCTTACCTCATAACAAGTGCAACCAAACGACCAGATATCAGATTCACGAGTCGGGGGGGTGGGCCTTTCACCAAGTAGCTCTGGAGCCATCCATCTTATAGAACCTTCCGACCCTTGAGTTGTATCCTGTACAGTCATTACAACATGCGAGAGCCCGAAATCAGCAAGCATGGCTCTCCCCATTTTAGAAACAAGCACATTTGCCTAGCATCAGCAATGAGTGGTCACGAAAACGGGGTCAGGAAAAAATAACTACCGCTTTGAGATCTGAATGCACAATGTTTAGCTTATGTAAGTAATCAAGGCCGGATATTATGTCCAAAATCTAGGAAGAGAATAAGATGAAAATGGGAGAAACGTGGGGTGATGTACGCACAAGAAGGGGCCTAGATGCTGGAAGTGATTTGTTGAGATAGTCGCGAAGGTCTCCATGTTCCATCAAAGGCGAAACTGTGCAGATCCGACGCACACCGTCTCCTTGAAAGAGATGGACGCCACAAAAGGGGAGAATGTTTGGGTGTGACATACGAGACCAAAGGATGACTTCCTTGATGTGAGCCTACGTAGATCAGCTGATAATAATCTCGTTGGCGTACACTGAGTAGGAATGCTCACTTTTAGGAGTTTTGGTGTATTTTTTCCCTTCGTGAGTCGGACAGTCTTGAGGCAAACATCCCACTTTTCAAAATTTCCTTTGAAAATAGACCCATAGCCTCCCTCATTCATGTATTGAGCGAGATCCGACATCACACCTGAGAGCTCCAGCTGTTTTGGATACACTTGGGCCGACTTTGCGAGTTTGGACAGAAGATGCGTAATATGCTTTGTCTCCTTGAGTTCGACCTCGCCTTTGTCCTCTAGGATCTTGAGCAATACGGTCAAAGGTCAGCTTTCCACTGTCACCCAATGCAAGTACGCCTACTTCATTCAGGAAATCAACGATGCATTGGGCTTCGTCGCCTCGAAGGTTGACAAGAGCACTTTTCTCCGACGAGTTTTGAGTCAGCTCAGAGATCAAATGTCGGCACTGAGGGAACACGTTTGACCTGTGACACTCTGCGCATTAAGATTTGGAGACAGACCTTGGAAATGTGTGACACCTGGGTCTCCTGGCATTATCTCTGAGTGGTGTGTCTGTCGGGGAACGAGCCATCACTCACAGGCACTCTTTTTCTCAATGTGAATGGTGAAATGCTAGGTGTGGAGGGCCGATCAGAGCAACCCTGGTAAGGATCTAGGTCGACAACTAACAATTTCAAGAGTTTAGACGATTCTCCGAGCGAACCTCTAGCTGAAGGGATATGAGCCTAGGAGTGAAATCGCACATGAAACAGCCTACCTCGCCTATTTCCAAAGAGTTTGGGCGGTGACGGCGTTTTGGACATCGTCCCCTTAGATAGTAAATGGATCTTTCGCTCTGTCGGCTTACTGAATCATTGTAAAGCTGAGACCAAATCCATATGAGGAGAGGTGAGTCGGACGAGACGCACATTCAAATAACGAGCTTCGATCAAGTGCGGTAGGAGGAACCGGGTCATGAGCATATGTTCTCATAAAGGCATAGTGATATCGGGGTCAAAGCGTTGATTCCGCGTGTTGGAGGCGCTAGACGCATTCGGTTGTGGCTTTCGGGCAGTGGGCACCGTGATACGTCATGTGATGTCTCCCCTCAGACTTAGGCCTCAGGCATTGCGGTCGGCTGGCGATTGGATTCTGCGGGCCCGTGGCTGTGGACTTTATCAATGGCGGACGACTCAAATATCCCGTCAATAAACATCACCGATGCCGCCAGCTCTAATCCAGCTCTGCACATTGAACCCGCAGCTCACAATTCCACCCTCCTTCCTGTTATCCTACAGCCCCCACCTTCGCCCTCGCCTTCCGATGTTTCATCAACATCTACCTGTCCCCCTTCTCCCACAATTTCTGTTATTCCGGACTGTCGGTTCCAAACCACACTCGCTCTCCGTGAAAACCATCCTGATGACAAGTCGGAGCCTGCTACACGTTCTCAAGGCGCCGAGGCTAGCAGACACGGAAGAAAGCATAGTAATGCTGCCACAGTGACCTCCTACGCGACATCCGTTACCGACATAGATCCTCACGCACCTTCGATTCGCGGATCTTCTGACTCCCTCGCGTTTGCCAAGAAGAAAATGAAGACGCAAGACTCGTCTAATGATCTCCGGGAAAAGACTACCCAAGAGCTGGTGTTTCTCCAGGACGAAGGGCTTGACCCAGCTCCATTTGCTTTCAAACCCTATCAACTTGTCCATATGCTTGATTCCAAAAACCTTGATACTCTCACTGCTTTCGGCGGAGTGATTGGCTTGTTGCGTGGACTCGGGACTAGTGCTGAGCATGGTCTTTCCACTAAATCACATCCGAGGTCTGGCACAGTTAGATCCACCATTTCCACGTGCTCAAAGAACGACCTCCCTACGATCACGCTCACAGAACCAAGCGGTCTTCTTCGTGCACCATCAAGTACAAGTGATCACCCAGCTTTCGACGCTACTTTTGATGACCGCAAACGAGTCTTTGGCGAAAACTCACTTCCCCGGCGACGGAGCAAATCATTGCTGCAACTCATGTGGCTCGCCTTGAAAGACAAAGTTTTGGTATGTCAATGGCGTCATCGACGACTTGTGAAATATTCTCACCGAGGTCTCTCTACAGGTACTTCTTTCGATCGCTGCGGCCATCTCCTTCGCCCTGGGCCTTTTCCGAGACTTTGGCCCTTCTCGGGATCCCAATGAACCTCCGGTTGATTGGGTCGAGGGTGTTGCGATTATTGTCGCAATCACTATTGTGGTATGTGTCTCCCCTTGTGTACCGAATGCACGAGGCTCAGTGTTTGAATTAGGTTTTGGTTGGCTCACTGAATGACTGGAAAAAAGAACGCCAGTTTAAGAAATTGAACGAGAAGAAAGAGGAGCGTGGTGTGAAGGTCATTCGTGACGGTCAAGAGAGGGTCATTGATATCAAGGCTTGTTCGATTCAAACGTCCTTCTCTGTTACTCATATTCTTACATTCTTTTAGGAAGTTCTCGTGGGCGATATCGTGCTTTTGGAACCGGGTGAAATCGTTCCTTGTGATGGGATCTTCCTTTCTGGCCACAACGTCAAGTGTGATGAATCTGGCGCCACTGGAGAGTCAGATAATATTCACAAGGTGTCCTACAACGAACTTCTCGAACCCAACAGGCACGGCGATACTGGCCACACTGATTGTTTCGTTCTGAGTGGGAGCAAGGTTCTTGAAGGTGTTGGAAAATACGTTGTCATGGCGGTTGGCGCGAAGAGCTTCAATGGTCGCATTATGATGGGTACGTCAATCTTATGTTTTGAGTACATGTTTTGACTTGCTTCAGCAGCATTGCGAGGAGATACTGAGAGCACTCCTCTTCAAACCAAGCTCAATCGCCTCGCGGAGCTTATTGCTAAAATTGGTTTGGCAGCTGGTGTGCTTCTGTTCGCTGCCCTCATGATTCGGTTCTTTGTTCAAGTGGGTACAAACAACCCTCCACGGTTTGTCAGCCTCGTGTTTGTGTTTACATTCACCTAACTCGGCTCCAGGACTCCGAGCCAAAAGGGCATCACCTTCGTGAATATTCTTATCATTGCCGTTACACTAATTGTGGTCGCTGTTCCCGGAGGCATGTTGGACATGTTAATAAGGTTTCAGTTTACTCATTTCCTTATAGGTCTCCCGCTTGCTCTTACTTTCGTATTGGCATTTGCTACGAAGCGCATGACCTATGAAAACCTTTTAGTCCGCGCTCTCGGTTCTTGTGAAACCATGGCCAACGCATCAGTCGTTTGTACTGACAAGACTGGTACTCTTACCCAGAACTCGATGACCGTTGTAGCGGGTTCACTTTCGTATTGGCATTTGCTACGAAGCGCATGACCTATGAAAACCTTTTAGTCCGCGCTCTCGGTTCTTGTGAAACCATGACCAACGCATCGGTCGTTTGTACCGACAAGACTGGTACTCTTACCCAGAACTCGATGACCGTTGTAGCGGGTTCGGTTGGCATCCACGCGAAGTTCGTACGGGAGCTGGGCGAGAACGCGGGACGCACAAATGCTGAAGAAAACGGTGAAACTCGCAGACACCCTGAAGATTTTTCCATTGACCAGAATCAGCTCAATGACGTCATGTCCCAGCAACTTCAAGAAGTCTTTAATGAAGCAATCGCGATTAATTCCACCGCATTTGAAGATGTCGATCCCGAATCAGGTAAACTTGTTTTCATAGGAAGCAAGACGGAAACCGCTCTATTCAGTTTGCCAAGGATCTCGGTTGGCATGACTTCCGGGAAACCCGCGAGAGTGCCGATATTATTCAGTTGATCCCGTTTTCCAGCGAGCGCAAAGCTATGGGTGTCGTCGTCGAGCGTCCAGGCGGTTACTATCGGCTATATGTCAAAGGTGCTTCTGAAATTTTGTCCAAGAAGTGCAACCATTATGTTGTTGTGAACAAGGATGGCAACTTTGAGGCCACTGATTCTATCTACACTCGTCCCATCGATGAACTCGCTCAGGACAATATCTCTCGTACTATTATTTTCTATACCAACCAGTCTCTCCGTACGCTCGCCCTTTGCTATAGGGATATTCCTTCATGGCCTCCTGCTAGATCCGCCTTGAACGACGAAAATGAGGTAAGTGACACCGTCTAATTCATAGATTCCACTGACTTAGCTTATCATCAGGTACCTTATGAGGACCTTGCACAGGACCTTACTCTCATCGGCATCACCGGTATTGAAGACCCACTTCGTCCCGGTGTTCATGAGTCCGTCGCCAAGTGTCATCGTGCCGGTGTAACCGTCAAAATGTGCACTGGTGACAACGTCCTCACTGCACGATCAATTGCCAACCAATGTGGTATCTTCACGCCGGGAGGAATTATCATGGACGGTCCTTTCTTCCGTCAACTTTCCCAAAGTGATCGCATCGAAATCGTCCCGCGGCTTCAGGTCTTGGCCCGTTCGTCACCAGAAGACAAGAAAATCCTGGTTGAGACTCTCAAGTCCATCGGCGAAATTGTCGCTGTAACGGGTGACGGAACCAACGACGGTCCAGCTCTCAAGACTGCAAATGTTGGGTTTTCTATGGGCATTGCTGGCACCGAGGTTGCCAAAGAGGCATCAAACATTATCCTCATGGACGACAATTTCTCCTCAATTGTAAAAGCCATCACATGGGGACGCTGTGTCAATGATTCTGTTCGCAAGTTCCTGCAATTCCAGACATCTACGAATGTCACTGCCGTTGTTACCACCTTCGTCACTGCCCTTGCCTCCGACCAAGGGGAACCAGTGCTCACCGCCGTCCAGCTACTCTGGATTAGCATCATTATGGACGCCTTTGCTGCACTCGCCCTTGCGACGGATCCTGCAACCGAGAAGCTGCTCGATCGTAAACCGGATAAGAAGACCACCTCCCTGTTCACCACTGACATGTTCAAAATGATCTTGTTCCAGTCGATCTACCAGATCGTCGTCATCTTCATTTTCCACTTCCTTGGCCATCGCATCCTCGGTTATGACCGTTCAAGCCGGAGCAATGACATTGTTCAAACGCTCGTGTTTAATGCGTTCGTCTTTGCCCAAATTTTCCATCAGGTCAACTGTCGCCGCCTTGATAGAAACTTGAACATCTTTGAGGGAGTGCTCAAGAACCAATACTTCATAGGAATCACCCTTATTGGTAAATGTTGATTAAGATACTGTCACCATTGTTGTCTAACAAAGACCGACAGAGATTGGTGTTCAGATTTTGATCGTCTTTGTCGGTGGTGCAGCTTTCCAAACCACCCGTCTTCCAGGACGCGAGTGGGGTATTTCACTAGCTCTCGGCTTCGGTTCTCTCCCCTTGGGTGTTCTTGTCCGACTTATGCCTAACGAACCATTTGAAAATTGCTTCCGCGCTTTTGGGCTCTTCGGAAGAGAGCAACCGCTCCTACCTGCCACTCGTCCCGACAAGGAGACGTGGAATGACGCCATCAGCCTTGTTGCTGACAATTTGAGGGTCTTTGGAAACATTCGTGGTGGTCGAATGCGCGCTTCGTCGTCCGTTGGCAAGAGCCGATTTACTCGCCTGAGCAGTGAACAAGAGAAGTTGCCTGTGTAAGTACTGATCTCCGACCTCTGTTAGGAGTGTTTCTCATAATTTCTATTTAAAGGCTATCCATGATGATGATGACTCCGGCTCTCACAGCTGGTGCTGTCGTCTCCGGGACATGTGTTCCTTCAAATTCACTCTCCGACCCTACCCACATAGATCCTTCACGGTCTTCTACTGCCCTCTGGGAGGGTAAAATTCAGTTCCATCCCGATACGCAAAAAGACGATCCAACATTCATCCAGTTTGGCAGCGACCATCACGACCTCTAATATTTATTCATTCATGATCAATATCCATTAAACTTATGTGATGACTTCTTGCCGGCGCTCGAGCTTCATGGCCTTGTCTTGTATATGTATACCTTCGCACATTGCTGGTGCATCCCTCACGCCTTGAAACGTAGAGTTATGAATATGCCGATGGCGGAATCAGGTCCGATATCGTTAATGAAGAGTACCCCCATGACCCTACCTCACTTAGTTACTTGATCTTCCTTCATTCTTCATGTTCTTTGTTTTTTCTGTCGCAATCTGTATCATTCACAATTCTTCCAACACTTGACCTCCATGTACTCTGTATAAATTGATGACCCCTCACAAGTATTGTATGTATTATCTGTCCACTGATAACGCACAAGAAAAGGAATTGTTCTTATATTCTCCAGTCGAAAGTGCGTGAATTTGACAAAAGAGGAGTAGAACACTTGGCGAGGAACGAGCCAAGTACGACTTCTTGTGACGCAGTGATGAGTCACAGGCAATATACAGGCAGACAAGCACCTCTTACAGCTCAGAGTATGTGGAACGCAGGGCAGTGACAGATTGTTACGGGCGGTGTATAGCAAGCGGTTGTAAATGTAAACAATATGCAAACAACAGGTAATCTAACAAAAGTACTCGTACCGCTGTACACCGCGACGACCCACTTCCACAAGTATCAATGTTTAAATCTGTCCATTGGTAACGCATTTGCATTTGTGCCTATGTGGTTGATTCCTTCTTGACTATCATATTTTCATTCAGTGCCCATTGGACCAAATATGTCAATTTCTGTATAATTCTAAAGAAATTCTGAAGTGTCGCAATGGCGGCGGGAGACGATGAGCTGAATTTCTCGCCGGTCCACTGAGCGGCCTAACTTTGTTGAGAGAACTAACCACGATTGTTCACGGTTGGCCAAGTAGGGAACCTATGGACGATTTGCACTTAGAAATCGCGTTTGGACACAATCTCGACCTAGATTGATTTGCAAACCAAAAGACCCGTGTTATGAACCAGCCTAAGGGCCAATCAACATCTAGATTACATACTAAACGTATGAACGAATAAAGCCACGAGTAAACCAGACAGGAGAGATGTATCATAACGATGATAGATAAACGAGGAGGGCATACAATTATACATAATCTAATGGAGTTGAGAGATAATAAAAACCAGAAACAATATACAAAACTTCCGCGAGAAAGAACATCAAATGAGCATAGAATACAACATGCAAGGACTATGAGCGGTGGCACAGGGTATAGCAGCGACGAAGCATGGAGGGTATACAATGACAAAGCGGGCGAAGAATAGATATACACCAATCAACAGCACACCGAAGAACCCATGACGAGAAAAGAGAACCACGGGGATACGAGAAATGTCCACGGGACGTCGGCGAATACTTGACGAATCGAGGAAGAGGTTTTCACCATGGTCAACGAGCGACCACAGCTATGATGCAAACTTACTCTGGTCAAGAACAAGTTTGTACCAATACCAAGCCTGGAACAGTCCATCAACAATAGCGAAAACTTGTCCCCTGATCAGTCAAACACTTGGCCCAAACCAAAGGTCCCATGAACTTCTCTCATATGTCCATAAATTCCTTCTCCACCAGGGAACGTCTTCATGCACTGCCAACAGATGTGCGTTTGACATCTCGTGCAGGTCATATGGTTACAGCCCTCGATTTTCTCGATCGGTGCGTCACATGTCGGGCAGTCCTTCACATCATGCTCACGGAGGGTATACAATGACAAAGCGGGCGAGGAATAGATATACACCAATCAACAGCACACCAAAGAACCCATGACGAAAGAAGAGAACCGCGGGGATACGAGAAATGTCCACGGGAAGTCGGCGAATACTTGACGAATCGAGGAACAGGTTTTCGACATGGTCAACGAGCGACCACAGCTATGATGCAAACTTACTCTGGTCAAGAACGAGTTTGTACCAGTACCAAGCCGGGAATAGTCCATCAACAATGGCGAAAACTTGTCCCCCGATCAGTCAAACACTTGGCCCAAACCAAAGGTCCCATGAACTTCTCTCATATGTCCATAAATTCCTTCTCCACCAGGGAACGTCTTCATGCACTGCCAACAGATGTGCGTTTGACATCTCGTGCAGGTCATATGGTTACAGCCCTCGATTTTCTCGATCGGTGCGTCACATGTCGGGCAGTCCTTCACATCATGCTCCTTCATCCACTTCTTAAAGAGCTCGTCCTGTACTTGATCTGAACATTGGAATTCATCGTGCGCCTCAGTGTGACACCTCGTGCAGATACTCGTAAGACATGAGGGACATTGTAACGTCGCCTTCTGCGGTGTCGAACGGTACACTTGGGGACAATCAGGTGTCGGACAGAAGTGGAATTCCTTCGGGTGAGCGGTGACGTGGGCAAGGAAAGCGGCATTTGCTAGAGCCTCAAGTTCGGAGCCAGAAAGGACCTGCTTCGCGACCGAGATCGGGATTTTCGTTCCACATTTACCCTCCTTCCCGAGGCATTTGAGAGGGAATGTTCTCTGCTCTTTCGCTGACTGGAAGTACTGCGATATACAGCCGCGACACCAAATATGTGCACACTGAAGACGGATGGGTAGCGTAGGCTTGTCGAGGCAAATTGGGCACGTGGGACCAGTGTATGCTGTCACCTTGGGCAATCGCTGTTCGATTTGATCGACGACGTTCTTGAATTTTTGGAAAAGACCAAAATCGCCCCGCACAACCAGTACCCGTCTCCACAGGTCTATACGCACATTATCCAGCCCGTGACTCAACCGCAACTCCTTCAATGCCCGATCAACCATTGCAGCGCCAAAGAGACGCCCAGGAAGCGGAATCTCGAATTTCTTTAGTGACCGGAACTCCTTCACTTTCGTGACAATAGCGTTCGCGAACCGGACACGATCCACAATGTACCCGTATAGACGGATACATAATCGTTGGGTGTCGTTCTCGAAGTGGACATTCGGATTTTTGATTGAAAGGTCCCGCAAAAACTCCCACCCTTCCTTCCTCGTGAAGTAGGAATCATACACCACCTTGCCATCACAGCGCACCACTTCACCCCTGAAGATTCCCTCGAATCGATTTTTGAGATGCGCAAGCTCCTTTTGATCGTCACCTGCGAGCCGCACCAAATGCTGTCCATTTTCCCGACTCACGATAGTGATCGAAGCAAGCTTCCCACGCTGCGAAGCCTGCAACGACTCGATTGCGGGCCCAAGCATTGGCCACTTGTCCGGTTTCACAGTGTACGCTAGACTCTGCACATGTGTCGCTCGGATTGGGGAGAAGCCTGTGCATTTGGGCTTTCGACTGTCTAGACAACGAGCAGCCTCTTTAGCTTTGGCAGCAGAAGGGAAGGTTGCCCAAGCCCGAACCATGCCACCGTCACGATATGGAGGAGGTAGAATTTCGATATTTTCAGGTCCAAGTCCGAATTCGCGAAGCTTCCTCTGGACGAATCGGGTAGCGTCCTCGAGATTGGTATAGTTAGGCCTGGTCCACATAATATCCACCGGATTGACAAATCGCACCAAATCGGCCTTGTCCACGTCAACGGGAACGCCCCGGAATTTGACATTGACATTGCCGACCGCAGGCATCCCTTCATAAATCTCCCCTCGCAGGTAATGGCCATTAAGAGGGGCATCTCGAGTGATTTGAATGGCCCTCTGGGCCTGTTCCTTACCGACATAGCCCGCAAACACCTCTTTGGCAGGCGCTTCCCATGAAATTCGAACAGTAGTGTCTCTAAGAAACACATTCGAGGGCTGAGTCTTGCTTCCACTATTCGCCACCTTCGCAGTGATCGTTTTATCGTACATTTTCGTCCCATTGAGGGCGTTTTGCGCCTTTTGGGCCTCTGCAGCATCGGAGTAAACCACTCTGACAACATAACCAGCAGAGAAGCTTGCAGGCATTCGAAGGTCCTCCACAATCCCGTAGGAACTCAATGTTTCTTTGAGGTCTTTAGGCCGAAGGCGGGTGGAGATATTGCTGACAAGGAGAGTGGAGGATTCGAAGGCGGTCTGGATGCGTTGAATAT